>JAOEHX010018068.1:6280-32848 GCA_025448015.1 Bolborhynchus lineola | reverse complement strand
CTCCACAAAATGATCTGGTATTGGACATAGCCTTGGGTGGCATGGTTTAGTGAGAGATGTCCCTGGCCATGGCAGGGGGGTTGGAACTGGATGATCTTAAGGTCCTTTCCAACCCTAATTATTCTATGATTACGGGGATGGACAACAGCTGACTGATACTTGGTTTTGAAAAGCAGAATAAAAGGCACTAGCAGCCTTTACTGGAATGGCAGGTTTTGGGCACTGTAATCATACAAAGCCTATAGCTGGCTGGATGTGTAGAAACATGCAAGTGTATTGATTGAGGATGCTCTTGTTGGCTTTTTTCTCCTAACCAGTTTTACAATGAGCTGACAGAAATCCTGCTGAAATTCCAAAACAAATGCAGTGACATTGTCTTTGCTCGCAAGACTGAAAGAGACGAACTGCTCAAGTAAGATTTCGGTGTTCTGTTTAAACACTGTAGAAACATTAAGCATCTATTGGAAGTTAGTCTTTGGGGATATGTTTATTGTGGTACTTGAAATGAGAAAGGGAGAATAGGTGTGTAAGACTGTCACCCTTTCTTTGCCTTAATGCTAGCCCCACTCTCCCCTCATCTGAAAAACTAGGGAAGTGGTGGCAGAAATAAATGGCAAAATCTACTTTGGAGTCTGTTACGCTGTTCCCATATACAGTTTTACATGAATCTGTGTCATCTGACCATGGTTTCACCCTCTGTTCTTTTTGGCATGCATTTGCATTCATTTCACTCTTTCCTTTGAGGAACTTCTGGTCTCTGCACCTTGTTCCTGCTGTGATTTTGGTTTGAGAAATGAGATAAATGCTGCAGCATGTGATTGCCTTCCATGCGCACAGTGTGGTGGGGAGGAGCAGTGTTGGTCTTCTGCCTCTGCTCTGGTCTCATACTTTATCATTGGTTAGATATATTGGTTGCCTACGCTGCTGGCATATTTTGTCCCTTGTGCAAAGGAAAGCGTGCGTTGCTCTTGTCTCGCACACGTGATCAGGTTAAGGGATAGTGTGCTTCAGCTGTCATTTTTAGGCTCTCCTCTTAAGAGGAAAGCATAACTGAAAAGCTACCTGTTAATGAGTATTCTTTAGCAGAGCATGTAGCCTCTTCTAAACAGGGCTGGTTGCTGTTGAGGTTTCAGCTGGTGAAACTGCAGTTGTGCGTATGGACCGCATTGTCAATGGGATGCTCAACCTTTAGGTTTTCTTTCCTGACTTTGTTCTTTGTAGAACTGTTCCTTTTCAGTTGGGCACAGTGCTTGTAACTGTATACAATTGCTTCCACTTCATATGCTCATGGCATTTTGGAAATGTAGGCTGCCTAACCAAGGCTAAGGTCTGAATATCTCACGTTCTAATGTGTTCATGTTTAGTGTTAAAGCTGCAGGTTTAGTGTCGGTCTAACACTGAGCTGAAGTTTGCCATGCTATCTTTTACTGCCTCACGTGCTAAGAGTTCACTACATGAAACCCTGTCAAGGTTGAGGCAATGATCAGATTTGGGATATTTGTAGTATATATCCACAGACATTTGTTTCTCAGTGCACCAACCCACAATCTGAGTAAATGTGTGGTTTTGTCCCTTCCCCACAACCCCAAGTACGGTAAAATACCCCCAGTACAATAAAAACACTGATTGTGGGCTATGTCTTCACTTAGTAAAAATGAGGTTGTTTAAATGGTTTCTTATTTAGAACTAGAGAGATTTTGTTTCCCCACATAATGGTTGCCTATTGAATGATCAGTTTTTATAGAGTATTGAGCATCACATTTAATGTATTTAGTCACTTTATGGTTAAAACATACTTCACTCTGGGTGGTGTTGCTGTTCTGTAAGCTATTGGTCTTGAAGATTTGAAGAGGAAAACTGTTAACTTGTCTTCCTTAGGTCATATTCTAAGATGTTCAGGTTGTCTGAGTTTGCACACTCTGCCGTAGTTGCTAGCTCAGCTGTGCCTTTGCTGGTTTCCCCTGTCTTCTGTTTCAGGTGTCAAGTTGTAGCTGGTCCATACTGCTCCCCTGCCACTTCTACACAGAATTGCCTGAAGTTTTAAGTGGTTCCTAATGTCTCTCTGGGGAATCTGCCCAGTCTCAAATATTGACTCCTTGCACTGAGGAATGCACTACATTGAATATGTAGCTTAGGATTGCTGCCTTAGAGCTTTCATGACAAGCTGCCTGTAAAGTGATGCTGTAGCGCTGCAGCTTGTGGTGCCACGTGACACCAAAGCCTCCTTGTATCTTACCAGAGTATCTTACTAAGACTAATTCCAGCACTAGAGGTAACAGAATAGAGAACTGGAAAGCTTATTTGCTGAACCAGTCACGTTTTTGCCAGGGTTTTTCTTGGTAGTTGTGCTTACCCAGGTGTAAATGACATTGTAGACTATCTAGCAGACTTCTTTTATCAATTCTGTTAGATGTGTGGTATTTGCATGCCATATTGTTTAATTTAGGACAGTCTCTTAGTAATATGACATTGCTTCTGTGTCTGAGCATCTTTTCACATGTTAAAATCACTGAAATTTACTCATAGTCTTTTCTGTATCCTCGAGGCTTCCTTAGGTTCTCAGGAAAGCTTCCAAGTTGCTACAAGTTCTGACTGTTCTGTGATTTCTGATCCCAAAGCTTTTGCCTAATTCAGTGATCTATGGCTAGTATTGAGTTGGAACATGAAGACATTATTAGAAAATAGATGTAGTCAGAGGGTTGGCCAGAGGATTGTTTCCATTGAAGTGATTTGGACTCCACATTCAGTTTGAGCTAGCTCAGTGATCATGCTTTAAGTATTGGATTTACCCTGTTGCCTCTTTATAGCTTAGCTTGCTGAAGTGTATAACAACCAATTCTTAAACTGAGCTGTATGTTTGCTTGTTTGTTTTTAATAGAGATTTGCAGCAAAGCATTGCTAGAGAACCCAGTGCTCCCTCTATTCCTCTGCCTACCTATCAGACCACATCAGCTGGAGGAAGCAAACCTGCAGCATCGTCAGCTCCTACTCCAGCACCCAGAACCATGGTGGTAAATACACATTACAGAATTAGAGGGTTGAAAATACTGTGGAACTCCAAACTGATCTGTAACTTGTTTATATCGCTCCTGAATATTTAATGTATTTGGAAATGCGTTGAAGGGAAATAGAAGGCAAATTCCAAAGGTGCAGAGAGATGTATTGATGCTCATAATTTACAGATTTGAAATGGAAAGCTCATTGGTTTTTAGATGTTTCACATTATGTTTAGTTTTTAGAGATAATGGAATGCCTGCTTAAAATGAAAATCGAATACCAACTGATCGTATCCGCACAGCTTTTGATTCCAAGACTTCCAGAAAGAAACATCAGCTTAATCCTTTTTCTCTTGTTAGGGGACTAAACCACAGCCACCAGCACGGCCACCACCCCCAGTAATTTCTGCAGCAAGCAATTCCTCTTCTACATCAGCACCCTCTGGAACTCCTCCTGCTCCTGCTGCTGCTGCTCCTGCTATTGCTCCTGCTCCAGGAGCCAGCGCACCTGCAGCAAGCACTGCACCGTCACAGGCACAGGGACCTCCTTACCCAACTTATCCAGGTTACCCAGGGTAAGCTATGGGAGTACTTAAGTAGTTCTTTGTTACTCTGTTATCCAAAAGCACTTGTTTGTTGAATGTGCTGTTTTAAAATCCTTCAGTGTGGTAACTGAAGATGCGTTCAGTGTTTGGGGAAAGATGATCTTTTTAGTTTTAGTCTTATCATTCTTGCTGGAGTCATTTGCTGGTACCGTTTGTGGGAAGGGTTAGAAAACTGTGAGGTTTTGTAGTTTGGCTTTTTTAAAGGAGAAGGGAGATAGGACTGCAACTCCTTAACTGTGGTGTGGGGACTATTGCCAGCCCTTGCATAATCGGTTGGTGTTTTTTCTCTCAAAGATGTTGGCAAATCCTTTTTCACGAAAGATGGTGAAAAATACAGAAAATATTCCTGCCTAGTGTGCTGTCTTCTGATGCTTTTTTCCATCTTTCCGGAGTCAGGATGAGGATGTGAAGGCAGATGCTCTCCTTCAGCAGCGGGCTCGGCAAATGTTAAAATATACACGGTGATATTAAACAGGAGATAATCAATTTAGATCAGTTCTTAATCCAGCAAGTTGCTTTTACTGCACCTCCTGCCTGCGTTTCTGCTTCATGCGTTATAATTTGTTTCATGTTTGGTCCTTGAAAGTCACCACAAGTTCTGCTGCACAGAGAGAAAGATTAAAGGAAAGCGTTTGCAATGACTGCACTTGGCTTTGTATCTATTTATGAGCTGTCTTTTGCAAATTAAGGTTATCAGTGTTTTGTAACTAAAGTGTGCTTCCCTCTCCCCACAGGTATTGCCAGATGCCAATGCCAATGGGCTATAATCCATACATGTATGGTCAGTATAATCTGCCGTATGCTCCTTCGCCTGTCTATCAAAACCCTGGACAAGCACCGTATCCGACACCTCAACAACCTGGATACCTGTTTCCTCAACAGCCTTATTACCCTCAGCAATAATGCATCTGCAAAGAAGCTCTGGTTGTTAAAATTTGAGAGAAATTGGCAATAAGCATACTAAAACTTTTAGCTTCTGTTACTGTACCGTACTGAACTGTATGCAGTCTATAATTCCTGTCCATTGTTAACTGCTCAAAAATATCTTGATCAGTTCTTGATTACACTAAACACTCTGAAAGATCTGCTGCAGTGGTTTAGACTGTAGACTAATATCAGAATTAGAGCCTAATTCCGTGTTCTGAAACTGTACACTACCTGTTGGCTAGACCAAAATACTTGCCTTCAAACATCTTGTAAGTAACAAATGGGTTCAGATGAGAAAAATGAAGCAGTGCGTGCACTGGGTGTGATATATTCTAGGGAACCATATAGCATTTCCTTCTATACCCTTTTGGCTTGTACTTTTTGGGGGGTTAGTTAAAAATGCTTATTTTGTCTAATGATCAAGGCCTTGTAAATCATCAGTAAACAAAATAAATTACTGAAGATTGGTTTAAACACTTGGCATTCTCATTACAGTTCAGAATGTGGTTGGTGTGTCTGCAGATTCTGTCATTTGCCTCTTGACTTGCACAGCATAAAGGAACTTCCCAAGTGGTTAGCCTTACGACTGAACTTCCACCTTTTCCCTGATTCTGTGTTTTTGTGACAGAGTCTATAATTAACCATTTAAATGTTGTTAGATGAAGTCTTGCAGGTGGAATTTTCCTATAACTTTGAAGTGTATTGGACTGAAATATGTTCATTACTGGTTTAAAGGAATGGTTAATCTCATCTCCAGATACTACTTCAAAGAGGGGAAATCAGGGTCCCTCTGACAGGACCCAGTGGCTCGTTGGTCTAACCCACGCTTTCCAAAGAAACATTGATGAGAAATGTGTTATGGTTCAGAATAGGGCAACTATTGATTGTTGGGGCTTTTCAGATTATGTTTCTAATGATTGCTTTTTTCCCCTTGAAAAATCAGTGTATTCCCTCAGGGAGCTTGGTACTAGTGGAGAAACTTTTTCTTGTGGGGGAAAAAAATGATCTTGTAAAGGAAAGCACAAGGAATATTTTCTTTTGGACCCATCTTCTCAAGGGATTAATAATCTTGCACTGCATTTTGCATTAGATAGTGAAGAATATCAGTTTATGCTTAATGGCTTCTACCAAATACTTACAAACCATCTTTCAGTCTGGTTTTAGTTGGGTTTTTTTAAACATGCTTGTCTAGTGGGGGACCCTCCAGTTCCTTTAGCCCTTGACATGAGTCCCTTGGTTCTGTGGGGCAGTTCATGTCCTGAGTGCTTCGTAGAAGATGTTCTGGCCTTACAGAAGAGCTGTCACAATACCTATGTTAAATGTTACTGCTTTATTTTCTATTTAAGTGCCTGATTAAAGTATCGAGGTATATTTTGATGTAGGGGTTTAGTTATTGTAGCATCTGGGTGGAAACCTCACTGGACCTTGAATACTCTTCCTCATGAAGAAAGCAGCACATGTGTACCCATGTGAGCTTCTTTCTTCCTGTCTCAAGTTCTTGCTATGTGATCACTCCAATGACTTTGTGAAGACTACTTGTCTTTGATACTCCCTGACCCCCACAGAAGATGCAGATCAAAAGGTAAAAATAAGCATCTCTTAGAACATGAGTATCTAATTCTGAACACATTTATTAACCCTGTAGAAGCTCAATGATGTGGGGGAGCAGGTTGAAATAAGAGAATGCAGTGCTGTAGATACAACCCTGCACAAGAACAAGGTGCTTTGCATTCCCTTATGAACCTCGCTGAGCCGGGGTGGCACAGGACCCTCCAGGTTTTTTTGCCTGATGAGGATATATAAGAGGCAAGCATGGACAATGAGAAGAAGCTTGGAAGATGACGGTTTGGAACCAACAATCAGAACCTGATTTTACTCTAACTGGAAAACCAGTAGTTTTCCACTAATTCCACTGTGTCGATGTGAGCAAGTGCAAGTCTAATGCAACCTTTTAAGTTCAACATGTCTAGTACACTATGGCCTATAGGTTTTTCAGTTTGCACATTAGATGCATTTGAGCTACTGGGTGAGTTTGTTTCTAGTGCCTCAATTTGTAAGACTTATTTTAATGCTGTATAAAAATGTACCTTGGTTAAGCATAAAGATTCCTAGAACTGAAATTCCCTTTTTAAAGTTGCATGGAGCTGGAATCGCTCTTTTATTTTTCCAGTTGTGTTACTGCTTGTTTAGTCTGCTATTATTTGAGTATGTATACAAATCTATGCATTGTGTTCAGCTTTCTGTTTTTCTCCCTTTCCTCTTTGTTTTTCTTCCTAAAGAGAACAGAAGAATCCAGGGACATGTATGTATCTGCTGTTAAGCATGCCGCTGTCATGACTTTGGTTGAAATGTTATCTTGTTCTTCTCTAGTTTATTAAAAAAACCCAGCTAGTCAAACCTGATTTGATGGCTTTTCTCTTGAGTCCTTTGGCTTCAGACAAATGTTGTTTTGGAAAGGATGGAAATAAGTAACTTTGTGCTGTGGTGAAGGCGCTTGGTATGTCCGGTACAGCTGCTGCTCTGGAGTAACAGCCAAGTTCAAATCCTGGGAGTTGTGTTGACTTCCAAGGCTGATGGAGTGTATTCCCCTTTGATATCAGGAGGAAATGGTCAGGTTCTTCTGCCTCCAGAAGATTTGAATCAAAGTTTGTTTTCCTGAGCTTCGTGTTAGGCTGGGTTTGGTGTCACCCACAGCTGGGCAAAGCCATTCAAGGCTGTCAGGGCATCAGCTGCTTAACTATTGCCAGCACATGAATGACCCCCATGGGCACACCAAGAAGTTGATTTATTTACTCATTTACTTTTAATTTGTGAAACGAGCTTGTCTAATACCATGCATATTGCAGTTGCTGTGTGGAGGTCAAAGCTTACCATAGTGTCCTTTCCAGAGACTTTTGAAGTCCAGCATTCATTTTGTCTTGCAGGAAAGCTTTCAATGCAATTAATGAGAAGAGCAGGTCTTAGGAAGCAAACTCATTATGGCTCGTCAGTGAAACACCAAACCATTGCAAGGCTGCTAAGTCTTTCCTACAGGTTTTCTGTTATCCCTCTTTAAAATGGTTTCAGCCCATAAGAAGTGTCTTTCCTCACCATTGATTTCACACTGCCAGCTAGTGCTGGTTCTGTTACTAGTGTGTAGGGTTAGTCAAGTGCTTTAGGGCTCATCTGTAGGATCTAGTCTAAGCTACACTGAACAGTGTCTGCTGTTCCAGGGTCCTTTGAGGCAGTATATGGGCCTTGGCGGTGCGAAGCAGCATCACACATCCCAGCTAGCTGGAACTGGCAAGAAAATGCCTTGGAAAGCAAACCTTGTCTTTGTGTTAGCAGAGGAAATGTACTTGCTTTGACTAAAACGTGTTCAGTTCTGAAGTGCCATGCACCTCAGAGCCTGGCATGTGTTTGTCCTGACAGAACATTTAAACAGACTGTTGAGTGATGGTGTGGTTTAAGTCTTGGTTGTATACTATTGGATGAAATCTCCCAAATTATCAGGATTCGGCTATCTTCAGTTTAAAAGAAACTAATCTGGAGGTTCTAGCCCTTGAAAAGATGAGCTATGACAGCAGAGCAACGCTCCAAATTGCTCTTTTGTGCTGTTCATGGGAAGGATTTGGGACTTTTTGTGTTGTCACTTTTGACTAGAATTAGCCACCTGCTATTTAGGTTCATTTTACCTTTTGAAGGTTCCATATAAAAATGGGCTGTGTTTAAAAAAATTGCAATTTTGACTATTTTAACTGTTGTAAGCACTGGCAGAGGTTCCAGAGAAGCTGTGGCTGCCCCATCCCTGGCAGTGTTCAAGGCCAGGTTGGGCTGAGCTTTGAGCAGCCTGGTCTAGCAAAAGGGGGTTGGAATTAGATGAGCTTTAAAGGTCTCTTCCAACCCAAACCAGTCTGGGGTTCTGTTACCTGACATGGTTAGATGGTTTCTTACCGGTGCAGCAAGTGATCTGATGAGGCTTAACCAGCTGCTGTGGTGAAGTGACATTGGAGCAAAGTGGATGGGTGGGTGTTATCGTGACCCATTCTGACAGTGGGAGTATACAAAGGAGCATGTGTTGGTGGCAGGGGAAAAGCCTGTTGGCAGCCACAGCTCTTCCACTGTGGAGAACTACAACACGAACAGCAGATGTTGCACTGGGGCATCAAAAACTGCGAGAGGGAAAGCATCGAAGTGCTCAGAGAGGAGAAAGAGCCAGGAGAACATGGAAGGAAAGCTGAGGGCAAGCTGACACTTGAGGAAAGCATCAAATGAGCTCAGGAAGAGGACACAGGGACGAAAGGCCCTAGGGCTCTGACAGCGTGATGTCATAAATCAGTGTTGGGGGTAGTGCAAGGAAAACAAGTTGAAAACACTTAAGAAATAACTGAAGCAGAGGAATGGTACAGTAAGGGGAAGAGGAAGAGGAGCTTCAGCTATGCAGGCAGGGAGAGGGAAGTCAGAGAAGGAAGTTAAAGGTGAGGGAAAGTGATTTTTTTCTCCTCCTCCTTGGGCAAGGGGAGAAGTAATGGTGAAGGAAAGGGGTTAATCAAGAAGATGATTTCCAGTGGCTCTGAAGAGCCGGGGGGTGGCAGTTAGCAGGGTGGGCCTCGGGAAGGGAAGAGGGAAGATGCAGCAGATCAGGTGGACTTGGCAGCGTTGGCACAGGCTGCCTGTAAGGAGCAGGTAGGTCTTAGAAAGGAGTGGGATCATACACAGCCTGAGTAGAGGAACTGAGGTGGGGGCTGACTCTGCAGTGCTGGAGACCCCCGCAGCCTATGGAGGAAGGTGAGCAGGTCAAGGCACGAGTGGTAGGTAGGAGTATCTCGGAGCAAATGGAGTTTCTTATGAGTAAGAAAGCTGACTTTATTCTCTTCAGCCTCTTTCTGCCACTAGTTATATTGTATTAGTGAGGGTGTATTTCATAGTCTATTAATTAAGTTTTCATTAGTCAGTGGTTTCCAACAAGTGCTGATTTCCATGAGCACGAAGGGAGTATGTGACTGAGCAAGGAAGCAGGCTTAGATCCAGCAGAGCAAACCTGCCTGCTGTGCTGCTGTTTCCAGTGTTGCCTTGTGGCCACGCTGAAAGAGTTGTTCTTGCTGCTTATCAGGAAACAGAACTTCGCAGGGCACTTACAACACCCCAATACACAGAACGAGCTAACCGAGAGTGTCTGGCAGCTTCTTCTCGCTAGGTGGCATTAGATGGAAAGACATAGCAAGAGCTCCGCTCCTCCAGCATCAGCTGCGCTGCTGCTGCGCATCCCTGCATCCCAGCAGCAGCAGCAGCGTCGGGTGGAAAATTTCGAGCAGCATCGTTAAAAGTCACGATGAAATGATGCGGGCTGACGGGAGGAAAAGTTTTGCTGTGCTACAGAAGGAGATTGCTGTGAAAGTGTTGGAGCAGAATGCTACCTGTAAGGTTCTAGAACAGTTTTCTGGGTTTGGAGAGTGTCTCCCCGCTTTGGCTATGTGGTATTTCAGCACAGGGCTGGCGGTGGGACCGCTCCACCCGGTTGTCTGTGAAATAACACTTCATGTCCGTTATGCTTAACGAAGGAGCAGAAGGGCAGTAGGTCATGTGGAATACTGATAGCAATGACCTGTATTATCAGTTAATAACCTTGCTAGTGTAAAGAATTTCTCCTAACTTCTGCAGAAGAGGTAATAGCACATATACCGCCGCCTCCCCCCTCCGGATAAGGGCCATCGCTTGTGCTGTTGGGTGGCAAAGTCAGAGTCGGAAGGGAACGCGCTGCCGGAGCCTTGCGGGCTCAGCAGCGACGCAGTTGACAGTCGGACCCTGTGCTGCCCTCCTGTGGCCTCACGGTGGATGTGTTTCGTGCGGCCCCGAAGAGAGCGAAGAGATGCGGTGGAAACGGAGGGTAACGTAAGGAGCATCTTCTGGTGCCTCGGTGTGCTCTTGAGCCGCACGGGGCAGCGTGAGGAGACCCGGTCCCCCGTGTCAGGTGGCACAGAAAGCGTGGGGTTTACCTGCTGATGAACGTTACCTGCGCACAGGTTACTGAAGCTGGCTCTGTGCGAAGCAGGAGGCACAAAGCCCCTGTTGGGAAGGGGATAATGCTGAAATGCTGCTCAACAGCCATTCGGTTTGACCATAGGTGTAAATAGAGTTTTCCTCTTCTAGAGGATCGATTAATAAAGGGCACAGTGGTTTTATGCAGCTAACCTTAAGCATGGGTGATTTCTTACAGCATATCAAAGACACGGCTTTGCCACAAGTATTCTACAGTATAAACTACCCCCTGAACCTTCTGAATGAAGGCAAATGCTCCAGCAGCACTGTCTTGCTCAGCCAGATCCCTCTGCCTCTGTGCTCTGTTGTGGAAGCTTTGCTTTGCACTCTGTGCATTGATGCTGTGCCCTGGAAGGCCGAGTACAAAGAGATCTGTGATCAGAATGACCTTCAGTTCTGGTGGGGAGCCACAGAGTAAGCGTGAAACCGGGCTCTGTGGGGAAGCATCTGGTGCGTGTCTGCTGACAGCCTGCCCTGCAGTGGGCAAAGGAGTGGCTGGCGGCTCTTGCGGAGGGCGGATGAGGCATTAGGAAGTGCAGTAAATGAAGACCAAGGTGCAGGTTGCTCACTCGGGTGCTCCTGCAGCCTCCCGGGGTGCAGTCTCATGTAACTTAGTTCTTGCAATGGGGCTGCCAACAGCAACGGAGGGGCACAAAGCTCGGAACATGGAGGTATGCGGGAGGTTTCGTGTCTTTCTGCAGTGAGGAAGGTAGTGGTGGATGCTCAGCGTTTCTCCCTAACTTAGCCTGATGACACAACCTGCCCTTTTCCTTGTGTCCATGGGCAGCCTGGCAGCTCCTTTGGAAGGAAGGAACAAACGGGCTGAACTTGGCTGCCTACTTCGTGTTTGAAGGCTGCGGGTGGCGGGGCAGGCACTGCAGTAGATGGCAAACAGGTGAGGCAGATGCTGCTCTGTTGGCACCCCAGACCTTCGGGGAGGAGGTCTTGCATTCTGACAGTTTCTAATCAGGAGCCCTAAGAGGCTAAACAAACCCAAGAACAGATGCCATGGGTCATGGCTTGTGGCAGGCCACGTGTCACAGTGTTTGATGTTCCAGCAAGGGCAAGCTTTCCTCCTGAAGCACCTTCTGGAGACGTAGCAGTCCCCAGTAGGGAGTTCGTTCTTTGGTGCAGGTTCTCTACTGTCTAATGCCATTCCTTATCCTTATCAAGATCACTTCTCCCTTACCTGGCTGCTTTCACGTGTAATTGTCCTCAGGACATCAGCTTTGCTGGCAAATTTGTTCCAAGTTGATGGAGGCCAGGAGAAGAATACACAGATGTAGGTACCCGTGTGCACCCACTCGCTCCCTTGCAGGACAGCATCTTTGCACAAGTGCTGTTTCTATGGAAACAAGGCTAAAAATACTGAATAATGGAAATTAGAGACTCCCCTAACAACTATTTTCTATCCTGGACGAGGTTATTCTCATCTATATTCCATCTGCTTTTGTCTTCATGGCTTTCTGAGAGACTGTGGGGTTTACTTTGCTTTGTTGGTACTCTTTTCCTCCTATTCACAAAGAAGGACCCTCAGCAGCAGCCCCTGTGGTCCTTCCTTCTGAAGGAAAGCGCTGCATTGCATCGCTGCGTGCTGCTGAAGCACCTCGATGAGATCTGAAACTCATGTGAAGGATTCTGCCCCAGCGTTGGCTGCTTCAGCAGAAAGCAGCTCCTGGGGCACTGAAGTCAGCAGCCCAGAGCAGGCTGTGCACTGGTGGTTCCTGGGCTTTGAATCAGGGCCGAGCATCTGCCTCGTGTCAAGAAGGTACATCAGGCACTGATTTATCTCTGCCCTGCAGCTCACCCACATGGGTGTTCAGGCCAGCGGGGCTCGGAGCCCGTGGGCTAAGGTGCCTTACCCTGAGCAAGCTGCTGCAGCCAAACAAAGCCTTCAGAAGCCTTCAAAAGTGCTCTTCCAATTTGCATATAAGCAAGACTCTGCACTTCAGAAAATCTTACATGTTATTTCATAAACATAGGCATCTGCTGCTAATTAAAGTAGCAGCATATAATTATACCCTTTCTTATTAGTAGATACAGAGCCTGACAGTTGCTTAGATACAAAATAAGCAACTACAGATTGTCTTCTGCACTTTAACAAGCACAGGGAGCTGGAACAATAGAATTGTAAACTTCTTCTGTGTTATCTTCAGTAAACGTGCCTGGGAAATAGACAGTCAGTCTCATTGGTAGCTGGTAATTTTAGCTGTTAGGTCCTTCAGCTGCCTCTCCACTTTGCTCCGTGCAGTACCAACCGCAAACCTGCCGTGGAGAGGACAGGATGCTTCCTTGGGGAAAGCATTAGACAGAAGGAACAGCAGTGCCGGTAACAGCTACCGTGTTGCTGAGCCCCCATGTTCCAGCTCTTTATTTCTAAAGAAAGTATGTTTCTTATTGATTCAAGGTACCTGCAGGAGCCCGTGTGCTTAGGCTGTGATTTAACCCCAGCCAGCAACTGAGCACCACAAAACTGCTTGCTCATTCCCCCCAACAGGATGAGAGAGGAAGTTGGAAGAGTAAAAGTGGGAAAACCCTGGGTTAAGATACAGTTTAACAGGCAAAGCAAGCCAAGGGACTCATTCACCCTTTCTCGAGGGCAGGCAGGTGTTCAGCCATCCCCAGGAAAGCAGGGCTCCATCATGTGTAGTGGTGGCTTGGGAAGGCACACACCAGAACTCCAAACATCCCCCCCTTCCCTTCCTCCTTTTTTTCCCTGCTTTATAGGCTGAGAGAGGTGTCTTAAGGCATGGAACATCCCTTTGGTCAGTTGGGGTGACCCGTCCTGGCCGCGTCCCCTCACCCCAACTCTTTGTGCACCCCCAGCCTGCTCACTGGTGGCTGATGTGAGCAGCACATCGGGCTTTGACTCTGTGAGCAGCAATGAGAACATCCCTCTGTGATCAGCACTGTTTGCAGCACAAACCCAAAGCATCGCCCCATACCAGCTATGAAGAGGAAAATTAACTGTACCCCACCCCGGAGCAGCACTGCAGCCACCAGGAGATGAGCAGGAGCATCATGTGCACACACCATAGCTAGCATCTTTAAAAAGCAGGTGTTACAAAAGGCGTTATGTTGCCTTATTTGCTGTGGGTTAAGTTCCTAGCCAAAGAACTCAGTGACAAGATGGATCTACAGCTTTCCTATTTTCCTATTGCTTCTCGTCAGAAACTCCTGATGCTATATTGAGAAATCACTTTTCTTGCCCCACAGAATGTCAGCTGTATCCTGAGAGGCTCATTTGAGTGTGTGACCTTTTCTTTTCTCACATTCTGCTAATAACCCCAACTTTCTTTGCTCACAAAACTCTGTTGATACACCTACAGTCTCACTGCTCTTGTTATTAAACTGTGGGGAGTGTAATCAGAGCAGTTAATGCCACAATAATCCTCCTGATCCACATGGTTATCTCTGAAGATATCAGAAAGGATGCTGCCTGTAGAAGGGGTGATGTATGTTCTGGTTAATTCTGCACCAGCAAACCTTGGGAGGAATATGCCGAGCTAACCTTCAAGATGCTAAAATACTTGAAGCTGTGATGAGGTTTCAAATGCCTTTGTTGTTGACTATCCAGAATGTTCAATGTTTCTCTAAGGAAGTGGCTAACTTATCTCCGAACACAAAGTTAATTTGGGACGAGGTCTTTCTTTCCTCTGCAGCATGGTTGTAAGAAACCTAACAAAAGGATGAGGGGTAGGGTTGGGCAGCATGGAGGGACCTTGATCCTCTGGGAGTGAAACCGCAGTGCTGCTGTAGCAGGCTGAGCTAAGGCTTGAAGTTTCTTCACTTACTTATAGCAGCTTTACAGAGTTTAGGGCACTGCTCTGTGGAAAGCTGAAGACAAAGTTAACATGCAGAAAGGAAGCTGAAACTCATTGCTCAGCAGAGCAGGCTCAGGCAGGGGCAGTGCTGGGGCTGCTGTGCAGTTACCTGCTGTATCACCAGGGCAGTGGTTCACTTGCACAAGGATTTAATGGGACATTTTCAGCCACCTGAATGGTCTCTAAGCCCTTTAAGTTCTGCTGAGCACCCAGGGTCAGATGTGAAATGACCCTCCTGTATAAGAATCTCAATTTCTCATTTTCCTCATCCCTCCCAAACGCGTGGTATGGGTCACCATCTGTGCCAACTGGTACTGAATACTGCAGCCGCAGGGTGCCAGGCAGGAGGGGTCCAGGCTCAAGATAGAGGTGCTTATGTGGTTTGTTTGTTACAGCCCCCTCCGGTGCACACAAGAAACAAATTGCTGGAGGGGAATGGAGAGCAGTGGTTTGGTGACCTGGGCAGCCTGGTGTGGCTGGGAGGTGGGCAAGGTTGGGCAAGCGAAGTGGGGCTGTGCAGCGTGCCTGGCAATTACTTTGATAGGCTTGTTATTGGCACAGGTATTAAAAGAGACAAAAGTGGGGAGGAGAGGAAGAAAAAGGAAATAAAAGGGGGAAAAAAAGAGAAAAGAAGAAATGAAAATATAAAGAAAAAAAACCCCAAAACAATAAGAAGGGTTAAAAAAAGGGGTTGTGAGTCTGATGTAGTCATTGGATGTAAGCACTGTGTAAGTGCCCTGTGATGGCTGAGTGTTGTTAGGGTTGGAGCACCTCTTCCTCTCCACAAAGGGTCTTTTAGCATCTGTGGGTTGTTGCTGTTATTTCCCCTCTGAAGCATCACCAGTTCTAGGTTCTGCCTTATTGTTTTGGCAAACGTGCCTTTGCCTTTCAGTAGCTGTCTTGCCTACCTGAGCAGTGCACTTGGTGCTTTCCAAGCCAGGTGGATCGACAGCAGAGGCACTCCTGGAATGCAGACAAAAGCATGGTTTGCTTCAAAGTGTTGTGCTATGGATAGCATTGGGATGGCAGTAGGTAAAGGCCAACGCACCTCTTAGTTCTGCTGTGCTGGCTGCTGGAGTCCCCATCCCTTCTCTGTTGCTGAGCTGGTTGGTTTGCTCTGTGCTGCACGTCTCCTTACAGCCCCCCGTGAGCTGGCTTAAGGGAGGACACACAGATGAAAGACCCCAGTGCACAGAGATGTGGGGAGAACACAAGAAAGTAAAGAGCAGTGAAGAACTCTTAACATCTTTTCCCATCTGTGCTTTTGCTATGGGGCTATGTCCCTTTTCTTCGCAGTGTGGTACAGATTTTATCATCCCAGTAGCATTAATTTGACAGATTTACCTCTCTCTGAAGGACTCCTGACCCGAGGGCTGTGCTCTGGGGGGGGTTTCAAGTGTTTTGACGTGGGTTCAGAAGTTTCTTCTGCTGTTGCTATTTCTCAGCACAACCCTCATGTTCCCCAGAGGTAAATTGAGGGCTTAAAGGTAAGCGAAACGCAGTGTCTCCAAGTACACTTCAGGCTCTTGCACATGAAACGCAGGAGCGTAACAATCCTTCACCTCTTCCAAGCATAAGTCTAGCCCTGCTTCCATTGGACAAAGCCATGCAGAAGTCGGTCAGCTGTGTTGCCTGCTCATCCTGTTGGTCTGCGGGCTGTTGACCCTGGTATGAGATGGAATCTTCCGATGAAACTGCTTGTAAATTGTGTCCCCTCCATCGCACCGTGGATCCTCTTCAGGAGCCCAAATTTCAAAGCAAAGTAGTCCAAGAAGATGCCTACCACTGTTGTGCTTGAAAGCTTGGCTTCAGGCACGACAGAGAAGTGTGCTGTGCCAAAGCTGTAGCTCTCTTTTCTTGGTATGAAGCATCATTTAACCCGAGCTCAGACTAGTGGCACTACTGATCAGCTGAGAGAGTTCTGTACTTAGGTGCAGGTACAGGTTCTACTGACAAAACACGTGAGGATCAGAAGACAATCAATCTCCAACAAGCTTCATAGACCTCTTGTTACACTTCATTTTCTGTACCCTTCAGTTACCTCACTTTACAGTATTAATAGCTTCATTTAACATAGCTTTGTTAAGGGATCCTTCTCAGCTGATGTGCTCCTTTCTAGACAGTGCCTCAGGCATCTCACATAATAGACCTCTGAGAGGCTTTAGGTGTCCTCTCCCAGTGATTTGATGTCCATTTGTCAGTAGCTCTGCCAAGGGGTTTGTAACATCCAGCACAAGAACAGCAAATAGACGTTGTCTTTGCTGGAATGGCCTTCACAACACAGGAGGAGGTGGTTCCCAGCCATCTGCTGCTGTCAGGCTGCAGAAGGCTCTCCACATGAGCAAGTGCTTCCCATGGTGGATATGTTGCTCCCAAGGCCCAGGTCTGAGGGGTTTAGTGCAGGTAGGTATCTGTGCGTGGCTAAGGAGGTAGGGTTCAGCTGGGAGAGGCTGTGGAGGGAGAGATAAGGGGTTATGGCACTGCAATAGGATGGGAGAGCAAGGAGCGCATCCTTCCTGCACGTGTGGGCTGGCGTAGGACTGATACCATGATGACTATGAAGGGCCTAAGCAGGTTAAGTCTGAGAGAACTCCCAGAGCAAATCTCTCTCATCATGTGCAAGTTGCAAGTTACTACAGACCCAAGAGTGAGTTCCTAATGCAATACACATGATCTGGGATCTGCGAGGTGGGAAGGTGATCCTCCAGCTAGAGTGGGTGTGAAATACCAAAGTGGCAAAATGGCTTTTTATGTCTGAAGATGTATTTAATTTGCCCTCACAGATGCTCTGAGCTCATCAAAGCTGTAAATGCCATCAGCCTCTGCAAAATGCCTAGCGAGGAAGGAGGAAAACTGGGGACCCAGGACCTTCTATGGAGCGTCAAGGTGTCAATGTGTACCCCTTGATAAGCTGCAGGTACAGCCGGAGCTGACAGTGGGGTCCCTTCTGGCCTGTCTTCAGGCTGGTCAATGTTACCTGTTGTGATGAAGGGGTATTTTAATTATTACAATTATAGAATTTACATTATAATTGTTATAATTACATAATTATTCTTAAGAAGGAGAAAAATGACTGCAACTCCTGAACGCAGGACAGAAAGGCACAGTTAATACCTTCCTGTATCTTGATGCACCGTATGCCTCCAGCATCAGGAGTATCTTTGCTAAAAGATGTCTTGGAGAAGCCTCAAATAATTCCTTGGTGGAAAACCAGATTTCAAGCGCAGGTCAAGTCTGCCTTTACTCGTGGTTTCCTTTTGTGGCTTGACTTGTACGATGTTACTCAAGAGCTTGCCCCATTCTTTCGCCAGAGAAAAGAAAGCATGTTCTGTTTTCCTCCCAGGTTTGTTGGCTGCTCAGCGTGAACCTCAGTGGGTCTGACAAACCTGGAATGCTTTTGCTTCAGTGGACCAAAAGGTACCCAGAGAAACACTCCTGTGCTGCAAACTCTTTTCTACCTGCAGGCCAGGCAAAACGGGTAACGATCCAGGTTGTCCCAACGGGATCTGGTTGTTCCCTCTGTGGAAAACAAAGGGGTTTTTTCAATGTGGGTTTCAACACTTTACCAGTCACTGTTCTTGTGAAAAAGGACCTCCAGTTTTCCCGGTAGCCACAGCTTATCCCGTGCTATAAACAGAGATGCTCAATCAAACATCCTGACAATTATAATGAGCTGTACCTAATACCCTAACGAAAACATCTGTGTGTAGGCTACAGGGGACAGCCCACCTACTGTGTTGCTCTGTTCTGTAATCCCCTGCAGCAGCCGTTTCGATTCCCATGTCATGCACCTCTGACTTAGACCACCTTTAAGACCTTTCAGCTTCACCTCCTGCTTCTCCAGCTGTTAGAGTACTTTTCATGGGTTCTCTGTGCATCCCTCCAAGGCAGTGCTGTGCATGAGGGCATCATTCAGCACACACCACCTCATTCGTTTTCCCAGGGGCTCTTCTAGACCCAACCCACAAAGGCATTTGGTAACTGAGGTGGGATTTCAACCTCTATGTGATGCAGCGCCTGTGGAGTTGACGGAGCCTTCTGAAAGCTGACAGGAGATGATTTCTTTCAACTGCGAAGCCTTGACCCATGAAGTCTGCGGCATTGCTCATCCTTTCAGGACACTGTCATGATTTGATGGATTAATCAGGGTTACTTAGCAGGGACGCTCACCCGGCACAGCTCTGGTGCCTCTTGCGTACAGAGCTCAAGGCCAGTGAGCAGCTGTGCCTGGCACACGCAGTGCTGTTAAACCTCACTGCCTGACCTATGTGAGTTTTGTTTCACACGTGATTTCTTTTCTCCTTCGAAGGAGCTGCTGTACTTTGCCTTTGCAGATGCACACACGTCATTGCAAACTGTACCATTGCATCTGGTGGCATTCAGGGAGCCTTTTGCCCCAGCAGCATTGAGGGGATGAGTGGTTTCTATCTATATTTGTTGTTAACGATCCAGTGCATGTCATCATCATTATTTACAGGGTATTTGTGCTTGAAGCCCTCTGGTGCAAGCTCTGCTGACAGCTTTGAAATCGAACCTAGTCCTTCCCCAGTCAGTCTCCAAGCTTCCTAAAGCCTGTCCTGGGAGTGAACAGCTCTTGGACACAAGACCCTGTACATGTGTTTGCACCAATGTCCCAAGGCTCCAATGCTCTTTGTCCTGAAGAAAGGTCGTGAAGCTGGGGCCCTTGTCTGGCTTGGCTGTGAGATGCCAAAGACCAGACCCTTAAAGCTACCTGCATGCAATGTGCTTAGATCGGACTTTGTGGCTTGTGATTCTTCCTGCAGCCCTCTGCATGGCAACCTGAGGTTTAGGTTTCGTTCTTCTCTCATCTTAAAGAAAGGCCAAAAGCAAGCTAGCTTGCTGCTCTCTTTCCTGCTTGCCTTGGTCTATGTACCATGCTCTGTGCTTTTGACAGCTGCCTGGACATCTTGTATTAATGCTTTGATTACAGTTTTCAGCCTTTGATCTGCTCTCCTTTAGCTATTAATCATGTCATTCATCAGTGAGACTGCTTTTCCCCTGAGAGGAGACTCTTCCTCTGCCTTTTTTCCCCCTCATGTTAGAGCTACAGCTTGTTCGCAGGACCTGAACTTAGCTCTGCCATGTGTTTTTCTCTAACACATTGCATTCAGCACAACGCACCCTCTCAAGTGCCATTTCCTCTGCAAGTGGGCTTGCTTTTAAATAAGGTCTCCTGGATCTGAGCGTGATGGGTTGTGTCAGAGCCGAGGGGAGCAGCGTGCCCTGCAGAATGGCAGGGCTGTGGTTTGGATTGGGGTCAGCCCCTCGTGAAGCAAATGATCCTTCTGCTTCAGGTCAAAAGCTCAGACTGGAAAACACTGAACTTCCTCTTCTGCAGCTCACGTGGGGCTGCAGGTCCAGCTTAGGAGAGCCCATCCTCAGCAGCTCCCCAGCGCTGGAAGGCTTCGATCAACTTTTCCCCCCCAGATTGCTCCAGCATATCAGGAGTGAGCCCTATGCTCTGATTGCAGCTTCCAGACCAGACCTTGTGACTGCTTCCATAAACCCAAAAGCAAAGGCTTAATCTTTTTCCTAAGCATCTCCCTTAAAGTTGTGTTCTGTTAATTGAAAGCCCTTTCTAATTGACATTGTCAGAGTTCCCTTCCTGAACAGCCGCTAATTAATGCTTGCTGTATTTTGAAGTAGTACCCAGTATAAAATCTCTTTTTGAGTGTGTTTTGTTTAAACCATTGCAATGTGGAGTGTTTTACATCTTCCAAGTGTTTTGGCTTTTCACTATTTAGGTAACTTAAGTGTATGGGGTTTTAATGCTCTTGGGTTTGCCTTTTCTCTGCAGTTCTGCTGCAGTCTGTCCTGGAAATATCCTGAACCATGGATTTCTCCTCTGTGCTAATTCTGTAAATGCCACAAAGTCTTTCTGCTTCCACATGAAGGCTTTTTCAACCTTCTCTTACCCAGAAAACAACCAATTCCTGGCTGCTGCAGCGGAATTCAGCCTGCTCTCAGCTGTGATGTTTCAATACAGCTACCTCTTGGCTTGCTAGATATTCCACTTCTAGGTAAGAGGCAGTTTCAAAAGTGAAACGTTAATAAATGGAGTATTACATTCCTTTTTCACAATGAAACAAACCCCATTTTGTCCCTAAACACACAGAGCTTGTTCCAGCCTCACTGCTGCTGAGCATCAGCAGCGTGGTGCAGTGAAACCTTCTTCTACTGAGTTACAGAAGGCCTCCTCCACTTGCACCCTCCTCGATGTCCACCTGCTCTCTCTATGCCTGCATGCACCATGCAGTGATGCTCTTTGGGAAGCCCCAGCCTTCCAGCAGCTGACTGTGTTTCAGAGCTATGGGCAGCCTTTGAGCAGGAAGAGCTGGGTGCTGATGCAGAATGGGCTGGCTTGCCCCAGAGCTGGTACCACGGCACTGATGTGATCCTTCAGGCT
Organism: Bolborhynchus lineola; assembly: GCA_025448015.1. Classification (NCBI taxonomy): domain Eukaryota; kingdom Metazoa; phylum Chordata; class Aves; order Psittaciformes; family Psittacidae; genus Bolborhynchus; species Bolborhynchus lineola. Next base: position 12,051 of record JAOEHX010018068.1, on the reverse strand, counting down.
CTGCGTGGTGCCAGCCCCACACCTCGCACTGACAAGGGGCAGTTTGAGATTGCCAGTTGAGGAGTGATGCTGAGTGCCCCTCCATCAACAGCCCATCCTGAGCCCTTCTGCATCCTCATTTGCTCTGAAATCTACAGGTAAGAGCAGTTGCAGGCATGTTCTTACATTTTTGGTGTCAAGAAGATTGCAGGACTGTTTTTCTACAGATGGATGTGAACTTGCTCTAACTACAGAAGCCATTTCCATCTTCATATTAAATTACTTCAGCGTATTTATTCATGGGGCTACGCCGGGTACAGCATCGAGAAATGTTAATAATGGAAAAGCAAAGAAGTTAAAAGTAAATCTGGATTTTTAAAATGCATTCGTATTAATAATGCAAACTGCTGCTTCCTCCCAAGTCCTTGCTTTGTTTTTACAGTGCTGTTTCACAGATCTCTCCGTAAAGCAGAATAAAACCCAAATGCAACTCGTAACTTTTTATGTCGCTTGTAATTTTAACGGAGAAGCTGCTGGCGTCCATTGATTCGATGGTCCACCCAAAGACCTTAGGAGCAAGGGCAGAAATGGAGGAAGGGTCATGTATTTCCTTTCTTCTTTCACTTGCTTGTGACACCACTGGAGCAGGTTGCCCTGAGGCTGAGGTTTGTGTGGGGATGTTTTCTGAGCCAGGTACGAACGCTATCAATCAGTGCACAGAAACCTTGGGAGCTTCGATGCTGCTGGCACTGCTCAGCAGCTCTTCATTTCGTGGTACTTAATGGACTTACAGAGCCTTTGATATGGGGCAATTTGGCAGATTAACATTGACTTAGAGCAGTTTAACAGTTCTTCGGTGCAGTATGCTCTTGGAGCTGGAAATACTCAGTAGGCAGAGTGTGTGTGGAAGAAAGAGCTGAAAGGCCCTTTACCTTCAAGATACTTTGGATTGAAAAGACGTAGAAAAGCCTTGATAAACAGAATTTGCTGCTTCTAAGCCCCAGAACAGGCCAGTTTTGGGGACTTGAATTTTAGTCCTTGAAGTAAGCAGGTTGGGGGGTGCAGCTGTAACCCCCCGAGTAAGGCAGCTCCCAATCAGTGCTCACAGCAAACACAGGACCCCCTTCTGCATCCACTTCCAGAAGGACAGGTCAGGGACGTGGCCTTTCTCCTGGTGTCCAGCTCTAAAAAGCAATGAACCCTGCTCGATTTGGGATCCCTTCTGGCTGGAGCTATGGGCAGCAAACAAGAAGCACCAGGTGGAGGCAATGCCTTCACCCCAGGACCACACTGTGTTGGCTCAACACAATCATCGGTTTTCACAACACCAACAGCTGAAGAATGTAAAAGGAAAGGGGGTAGTTTCCTCATCTAGGGCACTGGTAACTCTGGAAGCCCTTTCCAGCCTTGTATTTGCCATCCACTTCCCCAGTGGGAAGCCTGAAGGAGCAAAAGTAATCTGTTTCCTACTGTTTAGCTGTATTTATTTTCCACTGCCTGCCTCTCAGCCTGCAGCACTGCTCATGCTCCCAAAGCACCTGAAGTCATTTATTTTCTACCTCTGCCTGTGGCAGTGGTATTGCACCCTAGAAAGTTTTGCTTGAAGCCTTCTGGGCTTGCTTTAGGCATGTGAGAAAATAAATAGGCTTAGGAGCAGTGTGCGTTGAATCCACGGTGGGTGTCTGGGCTGCCAAGGTCTGTGTATGTTTTCACTTATAATAAGTGTACATAGATAGATTACCAAGTATCTGGTAGACAAACATACTCTAGATGCTGCACACTTGCTGCTAGTATTGTCCTCTCAGGAGCCATTCGAACAGCATCAGCTTCCTTCTATAAACAGTGGAAGATTCCTTTAAAAACTTAAATTGCTTTTGATGGTCTCCATTTAATTAGTACAATCTTTGCTATGTTTGCCTTGTTTTATGAGCTTTCCTGGGTCATCCAAAGTCCTCTGTGGGTAAGGAGGATGCTGGGGCTGTTCAGGTCTTGCTGCTCTGAACCGATCTGTGCACACACAGACCGATGTTGAGGGTTTGGGGGGAGATCAGCCGAGGAAAGGAGCCAATTGGCTGGTTTTTCATGAGGAATGATGAGGTTTGGTGTGATTAAATGGTTACAGGCTTTAAGAGTTATGAGATTTTCGTTCTTCCCTGTGGTTATAGACGACAAGGGTTCAAAACGGGTCCATTTCTTGCCACACCTGGCTGCTTGGGAAGAGCCCGGTTCATGCTCTGAGCAGCTCATGCTTTCCCTTCGTTCACATCCCCATTTTGCAGCTGTACCTCCACATCCTTCACACTGCTATCAGCAGTGCTCCCTTACCCCAGCTGACAGCTGATTCCTTGGCTGCTGGTTCAAGGTGGGCTGGTGGGCAGGGCTGCTGGTCTCAGCTCATAGCCAGCCTGGCCTCTTAGCAGTGAGCCCGCAAGCAGGGATGCTCTGAGGAAGAGGCAGGAGAGGGTAAGCCAAGTTTATTCTGCTCTTAGTTCACTTGGGTGCTTTCCCTCTTTTCCCCCATGCTGCTGGCAAAGGCACCTTCTGCTGGTCTGATAACCAGGACAGGCTGGCCAAAAAGGCCATGAGATACTTAGAAGTTCAGTGATTTGATCTCCTCTGTAGCTTCCCTGCTTGGCACAGGGGGATAAATCCTCGTACACAATCAAGCCCCGAGGCAAAGCTGGGAATGAGCTCTGCGCTCCCGCCTGGGAGCACACTTGGACCTCTCCTGCTTTAGAGCTGTTCCATGGAGCTTTATGGAGACCTCTGGGGTGCTCCGCTTGGCACAGCCACCTAAGGTGCCCAAAGCAGTTTGGGCAATGCATACAGTTTGAAGTTACAGGTAGGAAGGGGTCTCGGTGAACAAGAAATGGCACTTTTCCAGCGATGCTGCTGCTCCCAGAGCTGCTCTTGCTCTCCTAATGACCCTCTGTTGGCCTGTGCTCAGAGGGGTCACAGGAAAACCTGCCTCTCTGTTGACCAGGGGGTGAGGACAAGGAGAAACTGAAAAGGAATAAAGAAATTGGCCTTTTTGGTTGATTTTATTATTTAATTTAATATTTTATTTTCTGCAGGTGAAAGACATTCAGTTTTCTAGAAGACAACCTGCTCTGGCTGTGGAGCAGATGAGTGCCATCTATTAATACAGACATGATGGGGAGGGAAGTTAATGTAAACCAATGTGCTACACCTGGGTGAGCTGGAATGGCTGCACAATAGATCTAGAGCATCCAGTCTGTGTTTAACACGCTGCGAGAAGCCACAAAGCATCAGATTGCTTTTCCCTTTGACTGAAGTTACTAAAAAGCTGCAAAATTCAAAATAAGGGCTGATTCTTATGATTTTTCCTTCCTGGGGGTTATAAATGCCATGGGTACCTCTGTTTTGGACTGTGTTTGACATTCACAGAGCCCAGTGTGGAAGGTATGTAGGAGTAAAACTCCTCTTTGGAACCTTTTGGAGGCTTCTGAGCAGGCTTTGTCCTGAGGCACAATTGACATTACAGCATCCCTCCCATCTTGAAAGACTGAAGCATAAACCCCTGCTTTTCTGCTGTTCACAGCCCTTGGCCTCAGTCCAAACGCTGCTGTTTGTGGGCTTTTGATAACACAGGGGGTGAGGGAAGGAGCTCCATGAACTTTGCAGCCCTTGTGTTGATCCAGCTGCTCCTCCAGGCTCTGCTGTGAGCAGTGCGGGCTCGCAGCATCTGGCAGTAGGAAAGAGCAGACTTCCAGATGAGGATGGTGTTGGGAGCTTTCTGAGCTCTGGGATGCTCACCTGCAGCATGGCAGCCAGCTGCAGAGAACCCGGGCATCCCACAGGAAAACCCACCGGGGCAGAAGTTCACTGTTTGCCAATACCGGGCATTTATCTGCTCTGTAGTCAGCACCCATCAGGATAGCAACTAATTGAAGCCAAAGGGACCACTTGTGGAGTAAGGTACTGGGAAATGCGAGTAAGGATACCACTGTTTGGCCTTTAATTAGTCATTTACAGTTCATCTTGGAAGTAGAATCCGTTGGATTCACTGCCTATGGGTTCCTGGTGGATTAATCTGTGGCTCCCACAAAAGGTATGAAGGCCTGGAAAGAGCAGCGCTGCTGATGTCTGCAGGTGTTGGCACCGCTCTCCTGCCATCCATCACCTGAGAAATCAGGGCTCTTCTCCTCTTGGGTCACAAAAGGCCCGTGGCCTCCCAGGTGTCTCAAATCCCACTGATTGCTCTGGGCACCTGCTTAATTACAGCAGCTTGCTGCAGGTTAATAAGCCTGGTTGCCTCCCAGCTGCTTCCTTTGTTGGTTGTTCAGCTGTTCACCTGAGCAGGAAAGTGCTATGGATGCCTATCCCAGGTCAGGGTTTGTTTCTCTTTCTCATTCCTTATGTTGCTGTAAGTGTATTTGATGAGGGTTGAGCAGCTGAAGCCTGTGGGAATTCTTGATTGTGGCCCATTGTTATCTATGCAGGGAGACTGCTTCTCAATGGGGTTGGATGGGATTTGTCTTTCTCACTGCTGGGTTTCTTTCAGGCGTTGATCTTCATGGAAACCCTTTGTTTGATTGTATTTGGTTCTCCCCTTGTTGTGTGGGTGCTTTGAGCAGGCAGGCTGCTCACTGCGATGTTTGCTGCTGAAAAATGTTGGATGGGCAGATAGGATTTAATGATACGTTTCAATGTGCCCTTAACATGTGTCCCTTGAGGTCCAAGGCCTTACCCAGGTTCTTGTGACTTGATGTGGGTTGCTGCTACAGCATTGCCTCTCTCTTTAGATTTGACTTTGGGGCTCGTTTAGAGAGGTGGTTTACTGTTAGTCGGCCTCTCTGTTAATCTCACACATGCCCTCTGCTGTGTGAAAGCTCCCCATGAACTTGCACTGCTTTCTCCTTGGCTTTGTCTCCTTGTTTCTGTTTGTGCTCGGCATGAGCAATCCTGTGCATTGCAGTGAGTAATATGTCACCTGCTGAATCCTGCCAAGGAAAACCTCTCCTGTTCATAGTTGTGGGGTTTCTGTGTTTGTTGTTTTTCATAAACTGGCTGCTGTAACCTGGGAAATGAATCCTTTGCTGAAAATACTGCTCACCAATACATCCTGCTTGTACGTGCTGTACCAGTACTGAAAGCTGGACCCACTTTGGCAAAGGCACGTGTGGTTTGGCAGTGCTCCCTTTAGAAAAGGAGAGTAGGACTGAGGAATCCATTTTGGTACCTTTCTGCATCGCTGCTGTCATTGCAGGAAGAGTACCAGCTTAGATCCTCACCCAGCTCCAAGTTGTTTATGAAACTGGGAGGCTTGGGCTTCTCTCAGCCCCCAGTTCAGGCATCCTAAAGCTGCTGAAGAGTTTCATAAGGATGTGGACCTCTGTTAAAAGAGGGAGAAAACCAAGCCACAAGCAGTCATATACTTGACCAATTAGCAGATGGGAGCTGGAGAAAGCATTATGCTTACCTGTCCTCAGCAGTTTTCTGGTTGCTGGATTAATTTTGCCTGTTCCTCTTGTCTGAAACATACATCTGAATATACAAGGTTTTGTGCTGCTGCTTAATATGGGCAAGGCAGGGAAACTAAAAATCAACCTTTTTGGGGGAGCAAATCTCAGTCCTTCACTGTTCCACTTTTCTGCCTCCTCAGTCTGTCCTCCGAGCCGTGCAAGCTTTAATTTCCCTGCATTTGACTGTCACCCCTTGAGGATGTGACTTGTCTAGAACGGATGGGCATGGGATTTGTGCTCTGCTGCTGCTTTGCAGGACACATCTGTCCTGAGGCAGTTCTGCTTTTCAAGTAGTAGGGGGCTTTA
>JAOEHX010018066.1:0-10951 GCA_025448015.1 Bolborhynchus lineola | reverse complement strand
AATCTAAACTTCCCCTGTTTAAGTTTGAACCCATTACCCCTTGTCCTCTCACTACAGTCCCTAATGAAGAGTCCTTCCCCAACATCCCTGTAGGCCCCCTTCAGATGCTAGAAGGCTTCTATGAGGTCTCCACACAGCCTTCTCTTCTCCAGCCTGAACAGCCCCAACTTTCTCATCCTATCTTCATGCAGGAGGTACTCCAGTCCCATGATCATCCTCTTGGCCCTTCTTTGAGCTTGTTCCAACAGTTTCATGTCCTTTTTATGTAGAGGACACCAGAACTGTACACAATACTGCAAATGATGTCTCAGGAGAGCAGAGTAGAGGTGCAGGATCACCTCCCTCGACCTGCTGGTCACTCTCCTTTTCATTGTTTATTGTGAGAGATCTGTACTTGGTAAATCTGGCCTATACTTCATTACTGTTTGCTGTACTATCTGTTGCTGTTTACCTTCACATTTGAAATGAATGTGACAGCTGAAAAGCTATATTTGTAAATGGATTAATGCTATGTCTCACAAAGACAACTAAAGAAACCAATGACAATTGGACCTCCCCCTGAGAGCTACATCATATACCTCATAAGGGCTGCTTTACAAGACTTATTTGTACATCCTTTATAAAACTGTGGTCTTCTGGTAATGCTTTCATGCACTGATATGAGGTGTAGCACTTCACACATGTAGAAGTTTTTATTTTTTAAATAAATAATAAAAAAGACCAATGCACTTAAATTTATTTTATTTGGAGATTAAGTGAACATTATAGAGTACCTTATAAAAAAGAAAGTAAATAATGAGAAATGTAAAAGGTGTCCTTGGTTTTTGGAAGCAATACCAAATGGCAGACTGTGGAAGTGTCATTATAACTTTCCAAAAAACTTTTCACTTCATTGGTTTCTCATCATAGATGACAATGGGAAATAAAATCTGATAGGAAGTCTATTTTAAGACTCTCATAAGCACCAGCAATGATTTTCTGAAATCAGTTTTAATGGGTTCAGATGCATTATCTTTGTTGAACATTTTTCCTTATTAGGTAGTATTTCACTGAAGAGTCTGTGTTCTGTGAAAAGACTAAAATAAACCTACACCAGCACTGAAAACAACAATTTGTAGAAAAGTCATGGACTTTCAACATGCTTTGTAAGAATTCACAAAAGGACAATATTTTAAGGTCTTCTTCAGACTATCTAGTAAACAAGTGTTATGTGGCTAGGCAGTTGCAATTGCTGCAATCACATGGCCTGCTACTTATCATCCTATATGGAGTTAAATCTTTAGTCACCGACCCAAATCTTCCTTGTTTCATTGCACCTTATAATTGTTTTTTATGTTTGTCATAAACATATGCATAGGTTCTGCACAGAAGTTTTTGTGTGGATGTTTTAGAATGAAACATTCTGATTTGAAGGTGTTTGAAAAAGTATGTAAATCTGACTGTCCTTGCAAAAGACAGATTTGTTGATTTGCATAGATCCAACTACAGACAGCTATAGGCTGTCAGAAAGTTTAATAATTTCCCTCCAAAGCTTAAAATTACCATTTTGACCTTATTTACTCTTATATTAAACAGAGTAGCATGTATATGCTTGGTCTTTCAGGAAGAAAATTAAATCAAAATACTTTTCAACAGCTATAGTTTGCCCCCAGAGGAGGGATATGGGAGAGAATTATTCAAATTGAACTTCTGGATAAAGAACTTTTTATTCAGAGTCTGTTCTTTATTTGATAAATCAAGATTTATCCTTGATAAGGCTGAGGTTCTTAATGACTTCTTAATGACAGGAGAAATTTAGATTAGATATAAGGAAGTTGCTCTTTACTGTGAGCGGGGTGAGGCACTGAAATGGGTTGCCCGGGAAAGTTGTGAATGCTGCATCCCTGGTGGTTTTCAAGGCCAGGCTGGACAGAGCCTTGGGTGACATGGTTTAGTGGGAGAGGTCCCAGCCCATGCAGGGGGGTTGGAACTAGATGATCTTAAGGTCCTTTCCAACCCTAACTATTCCATGATTCTATGATTCTATGATTCTATGATTTATGGTGATATTACTATGAATAATCACCTAATGTTTGGGCTATGTTAATGCCTGTAGTTAAATTCAGTACTTTGTCTAGTAGTCAGAATCCAAAGTTTTATATGCACATAAAAAAAATTTATGCTGCACCCCAGACATATAATAGTGCTTTTTGAGGAAGAAAAAAATCATGACATATTGTGATATTTTCCTCCTTTCCTGTCCCTCCTGCTTGTACAGAAATTAAAGGAAAAAGATCACATTTGAGGTTTATCTTTTTGTGCACTGATTTTTGCCTTGTGCTTCTGAAATCTTGTTTAGACATTAAATGTAGTGGTAGGAAGTTGCTGCTCTTTGACACCCTCAGTTATGTAACTGTGAAATGAGGCCAGAAAGGAAAATAAGTGGATCTTTTTGGAGATAATTCTCCTCTACATAAGAATTTTTTTGTTTTCACAAATGCCTGACAGAGTTAGCAATGTATTTGTCTTTCCCATATTCTCTATTAACATCTTTCAGTGCATTGCTGCATAACTTCCATCATTTGCCATCATCTGGCGGTGGTCTTTCTCAAGGAAGAAAAAATCTTGTTTGTGCTCCTTTATGCTTATTCTATAGACCTGATTCTAACCACTTAGGAGTTTTATCAGTTTCCTTTTCCATATAACTGAAGTAATGTTTATTTTCTTTCACAATAAATCATTTTAAGGCCTATATACAGAAATAATTCTATTATTGCAATTATGTTTTCTAAAGCCTATGTCTCATCTCCCGAGTAGATGGCCATGGGTATGATAGGCATACTAACTATATATAAAATCTGAAGGAAAGCAGCTTCTCATATTGATCTAATGGATTTAATTGTCAGTCACTAATAAATAGGATAATGCGGTAATTTTAACTAATTTGTATTCAGGGTAGCATTTTAGAGACTACACAATTGTATTTGTTATCTCTTTTTTTGTGAATATTTTGCCAGAGGCTCTAGATCCAAATTTTCTAAACTTGGCATCTATCTGTATCTATTTAACAAATTGCTAGTTCATGTCATTTTTCAGGACATCCATTGCATATCTTAACCCCAAAATGCCACAGATGACACATATTTTTTTCTTTCTTTTTAATAATGCATAGAAAAATAAATGTGAACATATCCAAATGATAGCAGGACTGGGTGAAGATTACTTTCAAAATCTAACTCCAGGTTTTCTTGTATGTTTACAAATTTGAGGCATTCTTCTGCACTGCAGTGAATGATCTTGACAAAAATGCTCTCACAACTCACTGCTCATCTTGAAGACTATTGACTGGATTTCCATTGGCAATGTTTTCTTTGGAATTTTTCCTATAATTATTATCTTGGTTCTGGATGAGAAATAACATCATATTAGGCTAATAGAACAGTCAACTCAGCATAATAATGTGGCACAGACTATCATATTAGTTGCCCCGAATGTTAGTGTACTGTTTAAAATCACTGGCTAGGGTGATATTAAGTTAGGAGAAACTAACAGCAAACTAGCTGTTAGTTTCAGAGACTGTGTTAATATTCATGGTGATGTATTTCACTGTGCTTGTCTTTAATCCTCAAAGTTCAATTTTTATCTGTCACTTTGTTCACATACGTTGTACATAATCCTTGGGCTGAATTACACAGAGGTGTAAAGTCTGCTTACCCTGCCCTGCTGTCCGTATTAAAACACTTACTCTGCCAATTGGTTTGCAAAGCATAAAGAACTTTGTGCCCTCTTAAAACTTTGCCAATTGAGCTGGAGAGTAGGTGAGGTTATAGTCGCTCAACTTAGCTGTTGAGGAAACTCTTCCACATAGTTTCTACCTTTACAGGTTTGATTTGTTGAAGTGAGTAACCTAGTTCTGCCCTTAGTCCCTGATTTATATTCTGCTGGCCTCACCAACACTGAGAGTAGTACCATACTCAGCACAAAGCCTCACTGCCACAAGATACTCAAACAAGCTGAAAGAAGTTTTGGTGACAACTGAGGAGGAGGGGTTGTGCTTCTGATTCTAGGACCATTTCTAGCTGTACCCTTATTCCAACAGTTGACCCTTCTATGGTCTCAATGTTGTTCTTTTATTTTCTCTGTATGTTTACTTCTTCTCTTCTCTGCAAAAACAGTATTTCCAAGCTGTGATCATTATTCATACCTGCAAAATTACCCATTCAGTTTATGCCATAGAAAAATGCCACTGTGTTGAATTGCCTGATAGAACCAGTCTGATTTACTGTTCATCTCAAATACACCATGTATGTTCTGCCTTGTCTTGGATTCTTTCTTTGTCTTTCTCTTGTCACTTGCTTCTGATTAACCAGGGAATTGATTCTTTTCGGATATTACTTCTTGCATATAAAGCTGTATCTGACCTATTCCATGAGTGTGCTGTATTTACTGTCTTTATATAAAGCTCTGCATGTTAGCCTGAGATTGAATTGTACTGGTTTGATAAGCATTGCTATATCTATCATCTGATTTCAAAGTGACATACCACTGTGCCTCAGAATATTCTGCAAGGAGATATGTGTGATGTTTGGATCCTTTGATCCTTCTCTGAAAAAAAGGAAAATGATAACATATTTTATCAAAGATTCATATGGCTACTTAATATCATTCAGTTTAATTTGCTTTTAAAATAGCATCCAGCATTTTGCATAGAAGATACCAAAAAAAAAAAAATAACATCAAATCGAGCAGCAATATTTCAAAAATTGGTTAGAAGTTCACCAAGAATTAGGTTGTCACTGCCATTACTCAGCTGTACAAAAACAAGATTCAGCCTGTGTGTGAACAGAGGGGAAAAGCAAATACTGCTTATCCAGTTCTCAGAGATTAAGTAAATAGGAGGTAGAAAATGGGCGATAATCATCAGATATGATATCCCTGCTCTTTCTTCCTCTTCTTCTGTTCAAGGTGACTGGAACAGAGCCAGCTGCTTCACAAAAACAGAGATCAATGAAGAGAAAGAGGGCTTGAGGTACATTCTGAATTTTTTGTCCACCTCCTAGGGTACAGGAACTGGGCTTCATCCTTTTGATCATTTTATCAAAGGAAAAGTATCCAAAAAAAATTGTTTAGTGACTCCTGTTAATCCCAGGTAGAGATATGAGATTCTAAATCAGCACTAATTGTGCAAATTGTGTTACGAATATTGAAGCAACCCCAAAGCATGGGAAACATGAGTACATAAAGCACCTGTGAGGATGGTTCTGACACAGGAAAATATCATGCAAAACTTTTAATTATTCAAGGACTGACTCTTTCAAATGCCATATATGTAACCTTTCAATAAGGCTTTCAGCTTTAATAAGACCTCTGTAATTTAGATCCAATTAACAGTTAAAATGTGTTGTTACTTGTCAGTAAACACTTGTGAAATAACTTCATAAATGTATACCGATATACAACAGACATTTTTATTGCCACATTAACTTGGCTCAGACTTAAATTATTTTTGAAGAGGAAGAGAGTTTTTCAAGTTGAAAAATTAAAAAGAGAAAAGCACCCTTTTTCCACACTGACAATTAAAAGAACTATCAGAGGACTGCAGGTACTCGGTGTAAAAGGATTCTAAGTGAAGATGAATTACCAGGATGAACTGTATGCACCACTCACGTATATTCACAGCATAGTGGCATATCTGTCATTTTCATTATCTTTGTTTTTCTTGATCCTTCAGTTATTTTTCAGGATTTAGATGGAGGTTTCAGCTGCCAATCAAAAGGCAGAGGTTAATACATAATGAAACATTAGCATATATGGGAATTGTGTGTTAAAAAGCTAACTAATCTTCAGAGAGAGAACAGAGCTGAAGCCAGGAAAATGGAATTGTGTTTAATCAGGAAAAGAATAAATCGACATTACTTGGCTAAAAGCTTTTTTAATCATTGAAGTCAGAGATGAAGACGAGAACTAAATATAAAACCTTATATAGCACATATCATAGAATCATAGAATCATAGAACAGTTAGGGTTGGAAAGGAACTTAAGATCATCTAGTTCCAAACCCCCTTGCCATGGACAGGGACACCTCACACTAAATCATGCTACCCAAGGCTCTGTCCAACGTGGCCTTGAGCACTGACAGCAATGGAGCATTCACAACCTCCCTGGGCAACTAATTCCAGTGCCTCACCACCCTCACAGTAAAGAATTTCTTCCTCATATCCAGCCTAAACTTCCCCATTACCCCTTGTCCGATCGCTACAGTCAGTGCTAAAACCAAAATGTGATTATGGAATGAAAAGAAAACCTAGGCAGATGGTGATTTTCTAGTTAAGGGGAAAAGAGAACAGGGAAGGTAATGGAAACAGAGAAAGCATAAATTATTGCAGAATTGTGAACCTATCAATTTATGAAGGGCAAAGCACAGGAGGCTAAAGTAACTGTAATAAAGTGTAAGAAACTACTACACATTAACAGACCTATGTTAGCTGGTTTAGCATGCCAAAGAATACTTGAATGAAATAAAAAGAAATAGAAGCAGGAAAAAAAAAATATTTCTGTTGCCTATAACACAAGAAAGCATGTTTAGGAAAAATGTTTGTAAAGGTAAAAAAGACCAATAAAGTATAAAAAGGACTGTTCACATTCAATTGACAATATTAATGTCAATGTAAATTTAGAAATAGCAAAATAGGACCTATATTCTTATACATAATAGATAACAAATATTTAATAAAATTGATTTTTGCCCCTTTATAAAACTATTGAAGACAACTATTGTTCTCTCTAACATGTAAAACATATCAGTTTTAACCATGAAAAGTGGTTGAATTCAGACTAAATACAGAAAGTATCATGCTTTACTACTAGTTATAATTGCTTGAATTCAGCCAGAAGTATTTGCCAGTATTCTTTCAAATATCATTGGCACAGTTGTTTTGCTGTTATTTCTCCAGTAATTTGTTTCTTTTTTTATACTTGGGCAGACTACTTTTTCCTGGCAGAAGTACTTTAAAAAAGTGATTGCAGAAGGAATGTTTCAGCCCTGGAAATATTCAGTGCTGGTCTGTGAGACCGTAAAATGAAAGAGTGAGTTTTGACATGCACTATCATTTGCTAATAGGATTTCATTTTATTCAATGTAATTCTCTGCACATTGCCTAACCACTATGTATTAATAACCCTACACCAAGTCCCAGCAAATTACTGCAAAGAAACAGCTGCCCTCCTTCCTCAAGGAAAATGATCATAAAAATCAGAGGGTTGACCATTCAGAAATTTGGGGCAGGGATGTCCTCTGATCTTTTATCTATAAGGCCAAGGTGGTGTGAGCCTCCTGGGAAATGAGTTAAGGCCCCTTGCTGTCTCCCGATCTTGCAGAAATTTGAAGTATCCAAAGTACAGCATACATGTGAGCTTGCCTTGTGATCCAAGAGATGTGGGTCATCCAAACTCTTTCAGCTCAGTACTGTCGTATTGTCCACAGAAGTGGAATCTACAGTTAAGTTGAACTGAACTTTCAGAGTTTTACTTGAATTGCAGAACAGTGCACAGTGATGTTGGAGGGCCAAAGCACTGTTGCAGCAATAAATAGACAATTCAACAGAGCAGAAAAAGCAGAGGATGTTTGTAATTGCGCTTTTTCCTTATCCTGAAATATAGCCTAGGTAGCTATGAAATTCCTAAGAATGAAAATCCTTGGTGCATATGAACACTTAATATATTTCATTTATTTGTTGAAGTCAGGAAAAGGAGAGAAAGACATGGGGTTGCTGAGAAATGCATGCTTGCTGTTGGTAAAGTTCTTGGCCAAAAGAGTTTCAACATCTCTATAGAATGAAGAAGTACCCAAGACTTGGATTTCTGTCTGTGTGCACTCACACAAACCACTTTGCTTCCAGACTCATGTAAAACTGGAGAAGAAGAAGTAATTATTATATATTCGATCAACATTTCAGTGTTAACCTCCCAAAAAGGAAGATCAAATTCTTTAATTTTTAAGCTCGACTCTTTTGCTTCTTCTTTTAAAAAGAAGTGTATGCATCTGCATGTCATGATAAATTATGATAGCTTTTTTCCTGTTCGTGATTTTTGCACAGTTCAGCATTTTTCACTGGCATTTAAGAAACTCAGCAACTTTTCATTTCATGTTAAAAGCTGTTAAAGCGCTTCTGCTTCTCCCTAACTGCACTTTGAATTATAAAGGTCAACCTATCATGTTCATTGACCAAGCTTTGAAAAAATTCCACAAGCAGCAAATAAATGGGATTGTGATAATGTGAGGGCAGTTTCCCTAATAGCTACACATTTGTAGATGAAACTACATTGCACTGTTTACTACATATTTAAAGCTGAGGAGTCTTTTCAGTGCCACTAGGAAGAGTATGTGTTCATGGCAAGGATGGTTTTTGCAGCCCAATGAATGTGCAACATTATATAAAAATCAGACCTAAGAATGTCTTAAATACAGAATAGCAAAGACCTTTTTTATGAGCTGCCAGGGTGGGTCACAGTAACTCAGGTGACCTACTTTCTCTAAATGCATGTGCATGAGATACAATGCATAATTTTGAGAAGCAAATTGGTCTTCATTTTTTTTCTTCTAGTAGTATTTGCAGATAGAGAGGTGTTTAAACTAGATTCTGATACCCATAGTAGAAACTCTTGCCTGGGTTATAATCATAACACATGCCTTCAAAGTAAACATACATTAGTAGAACTCAATGTGGTAATTAAGATAGAAAAAGGCAGTACTAAGCTGTGTGGCCTATCTGATTCCTTGAGGAGAAAAAAAAGACTGATGTGCTTTGAAATGCATCCAAAGGGTTTAGTTAGCCTCCAATTAGCTACAAACTTCCTCTATTAAAATGCATAACAAATACCAGCCTCCATGTCCCTGAACCCTTCATTATTCAAGTCCTAATTTCAGATGGTTCTTTTATTATAGCATATAACCCAAAAGCTAGCACTGACTTTTAATTACACTATACAATCATTGCTGTCAGGTGATAAGTCGGAAGGACAGAAGACTCCAGGGCACATCTGGGTGAACCATGGGAGCTTAGCTCTTAACCAAAAGCAAACAATAGAACAAAGGCAAACATTCTAGGAAAAATCTACAATAAAATGAAGGCCAAATGGTGACCTCTCTTAACATTGCATTTTACACCTGCTATCAAATCCAGAGAGTTTACTCAGGCAGCCAGACAGAAGTATAGTTACTGGGAATGTGAAGCGGAACAGAATGCGAACTGTACTTTTCTACTTGCACTCCCTCAAGTTAAGAAAGGACACACACATTTCTTCTTTCTTGCATTACTGTTACTGATCTCTAATTACAAAGGTCATATTGGGTGTTGTTTGCTGAAGATTTCCATACTGTGCCAATATAATTAATATACTGTGGGGGAGTGCATTGGGCAGATTGTCATTTCTGTCTGAGTTCATTTTAATGCCATTTAGTGTCTCCTGGATATTGTCCTTTCTAATTGTGTGTGTGAGAAACCTGACTTTGAAGGTGGGCTGCAACATTTGATTAGATTTTGAAATAAGGAGGTGTTAGGATGTCCTTGGGATTGCTGTGTGCAACTGCTAGTGAAAAAACACTGGTCAGAATAGCACAGAGCAAGGAAGGAGCTAGCTGTGAGTGTCACCATTTTAAAAGTGAGAGGCCTGCCTGAGGTGTCTGCTGACATCACTAAAACAGAGTTAGGATAAGACTTACATGAATATTAAAACTATATGAGCAATATTATATTTAGTATCACTTTTTTTATTTATTTATCATCTACATTTATGGAAAATAAGCCACTTGAGCTTGAAGAGTTTCTTTAGCATATTTTGAGCTTGTTATCTTGCATTGGGAAAATGTGACAGACTAGCTGATGTACAATAAAAAACTGCATATTCAAGCAAGAGTATATTGCTCAGAAATGTATTCTGCCTGCTGTGCACCCTCTTTCTCTTTCACAATGGGAATCTGGAGTGCTTAATATTCAACTGAAGTATATGATATGCAATAACCCTCTTTTTTCTTTCATGTCTCTCACTGCAACTATGATATCTCCACTTCATGAACAAGTCACACAGGGATCATATAGTAATTGTGCTGGAAACAAAGACCCTTTTTTTTTGTTGTTGCAGTCACACACATTCTGAGAATTAATGCAGAATAAGCTTGTTTATCACATATGAGTATCTTCTCAAAGTTAGGTATTTCTTACTTAAAGGAAAAAAACATGCAAACATGAGAAACTATTCCTTTTCTTTCCTTAAATGTCATCAAAATAAAATCCACATTTTATAACAAGAAATAGTATTGCTAACTGATATGGCTTCTCTTCACTTTTAGATGGGTGTGACTGTGAAGTTAGGAATTAAGACTGGTGCTGCCTTCAAAAAGATTTTTTGCTTCCAATTTGTTTAATAATTTCCTGGAAAATTGGGTTGTGTTAAGATGCAGTTAGGAAAACCAAACACATTTTAATGGGTTCCATGTCAAATATTGTGTGTTCTAAGGTGAAAGAAACCTGAAGGAGTAATAGGCAACAATTATTACAATGGTAGGTCAAAGGATGATGAAATCCCAATTCAGTACTGCTACAGTTAAGTGCAGGCTATGTTTTTGTGCTGAATTTGGCAACAAAGCATGTAATAAAAATAGAAGAAGGGTCACAGGAAGCTATAAGGTAATGACATGAGATCAGTCAAAGCTTATGCAGACATCTGGAAGTCCTAGTTTGAAGCATCTAACCAGCTGAAATCAGTAACATCCAGGGCATTATTTTTTTTTAAATACTCAGTGGTACTGAAATGTCAAATGTAAGCTTTAAAAAGAGATGCCAAATTAGGGTGCAAGTTCTTACAGAATGAAAGGATAAATAAATACCACTATAATACTATGTATTACTGAAATATAATTATTTGTGTTTGTTAAGGTTAGTATTCTCTTTTCTAGATAATCTGCACAGGAATG
>JAOEHX010018065.1:0-19393 GCA_025448015.1 Bolborhynchus lineola | reverse complement strand
CGCTCCCCAGCGCCGGCTGCGCCCGCGGCTACCTTCGCCTGTGCCCGCGGTCCTCGCCGTGCGCGGGCGCTGCGGGAAGGGCTGCAGCGCTGACCAGGTCCCACTGCGAGCAACGCAAGCCGATGAGCTGCGAGACACCGTAGGAAAGCGTACAGCAGAACGCCCTTTGGATGCGCTACATTTAAGCACGTGAATTATTCGACGGGGCGCAGTGGAAGCACTCAGGGTAAATAGCCGCCTTTATTTAGGAAACAGAGATAACCATCGCACCATAGTCAGCTAGTTTTACAACAATAAAGCCCAGTTCCCCTCTGGTTTACAAAAAGACAACCCTTAACCTTATCACAGTAGAGCTCGGTGTTTATAAACACATTTTATTGCTCTTAATGGGTTAGAGGTTGTTTGTTAGACGAGTTTCAAAGATTGCACATTGTAGTCACCATGCAAACCAATTTTATCCTACGTAGAATAACACTACTTTTCATTTCAATTAGGAGTAGGAAAAAAAGGAGACATTTGTGAACAATTTAAAACTGCTCATAAGAATTCCCACTCTTCAAATGCTGTCATTATCTTATATCTCAACTGCTTCAGAAGTCAGGTATAAAAGCTAGAAAGCACATGCAGCACTCTTCAACCTAAAGTTCTTTGAAAATTATTAGAAACATTAAATATGTCCAACTGAGCAGTCTGCATTTCACACACAACATTTCTGAGTATTGGTTTGAGGAAGATTTTTCCACCCCTTCCTACCCACTAACAGGGATTGGCTCAGTCCATACAACAAATCATGGCATTTCCTTGTTCAGCGGCATGCTTTCCGTGGGCTACAGTAGGTTTTTCACCTCCAAACACAGCTTGCAGATAAAGCTCTGCTGTTCCACCACTGCAAGTGGAATTTCTGCTCTCAGGGGTCCAAGGCCAGTGGTGTCTCAATGGAGTCCCAGACAGAGATAAAGACACATTTCTTCCCTCAGCATCTTTACACTACTTCCCTTGCGTAAGCATTAGTTTCTATGAACGTGAGTACTACAAGAGGAATGTGTCCTGGGATGGCTCACCAGGAAACAAGTAAGTGAATTCTGCTCAGATTTCTCATGTGTCGGAGCCAAAACATTCTGATACATTTAAATATGCGCTTCAACAGTAGCACTAACTTTGTCTTCCTTCTTCCTCTCTTGGCCTTCCATAAAGAGATGTATGGGTATCCACATCTCAAACTGCAGCAGGTACTTTGGGGAAAAGTACCCGCAGCTCCCACAACTCCAGCACCTACTTTCTGTACCACAATTACTGTCCAAAACCACATTTTGATCACAAAAAAAAAAAAAAAAAACAACAAAAAAATCCCAGTCTGCTGACTTGGCACCCCAATTCTGAAGCTTTTAGCTGGAAAACATTAAACTACTGAACTAATTATTTACATGGAAATTAAGTTTTAAAACAAAACCAGTCTGCATTACCAGAATACCATTTCACTATGATTAGTTCATTAACTTCTTTGTTAATAAGCAACATGAAGCAGAACTCACATCCAGTTTCTTGCTTCTTAATGCATTGATTGTCACTGACTCCACAAAAAGAAAATAAAATTCTTCTTCAGTAAGTGAAGAAACAAGCAGGTTTTTCTGTCATTTTATTGCACTAACCAACTATGGTTACTGTCATAATGTTCTCTACAGGCAGGACAAAACCTTTGCTTTTGTAAAAGTACAGATCGTGAGTTTTTAGACAATAGATTAGAGGTTTGTAAAGGTTTCAAGATGTTTGTCTCTATACATACACAGGCATCTTAACACAGAGTGGAAGCACGGCATTTTCATGAAAAAGTTCTTAACAGTTTGGTTCAGTTTGTCGTCTCTTGTTGGTTTTGCTTTTTGTGGTTTTTTTATTCTGTTTTAATAAAATAGTTGTTTAAAGGCTACAACTTCATAATTCAATTTTTAGGGATCTAGAACTATGTCTAATATGAGCACACTTCTATTCAGCTAACAGTGATGAAGATTTTGCCTGCAGTATGTACATAGGACTTAATGATATACCTGCACATGAAACCTTTCCTTCTCTGCAGTGTCATAAGTGATTAGGTGGCAGTTGCGAGAGACTTAATCCAAGTGCAGATTATGGTTCCAGTTCAGCAAAAAATGAAAATACAAAGCATGAGAACCTAAACTGTCTGAGATTATCTAAAAGCTCCTTGGAAGTCCTAGAAACAGTTTCTGCTCCATGCTCTGCACAACCATAAAATTTCTCCTGGCAAAACTCACTGAAATCATGACATCAGGGATGGGAACTGGACTGACTGTGCAGCTGCTAGAGACTGAAGAACCTCTGCTAGGACCCAAGGCTCAGTTGCATTGATCTATCTGCTTGTCTAGAAAAGGTCCACAGTCAACTGAAATGGTGGCTGCTAGCCTGCTCACCTTATATAGAAACTTAAATGTCAGGCATGGAGTTATACTAACCCTACAATAAGTATTTAAGCACTTAAAGAAAACTACTTCCCTGCTGTGTTAAAAAACAACTGAAAATAGAACACATCATTTGGCATCTTTGATCAAATCCTACTCCCACGATAATTCCAGTGAGATTCCTGATCTTCTTGTAGTACCTAGAGGACAGTTGCTCACATAAAAAAGCAAAGCTGAGAGAAAACTAGTATTTGCCAATCCTTCACCTGAACAATGCTAACGATATTCACCTTTCAGACAGAAATAACAAGCATTATTCTCAGCCTTAGCTACAGATACTGTATCAATGTATCATTCACCACTGTCATTTAGCACTTCCTGCTATTTTCCTTCACAAACTAGTTTCCAGCTGTCTCAAACCAGCTCCACAGAATATAAAACATATACCTCTGTTAAACCAATATTTCATTCTTAAGACTTTTTCAATCAACTTGGGAACTGCTATTTGCATTCATTTCATTAAAATTCATTGTTTTCTGAAAAATAAATCTGCATTCTAGAACTGT
The DNA here is from genome assembly GCA_025448015.1 of Bolborhynchus lineola. Classification (NCBI taxonomy): domain Eukaryota; kingdom Metazoa; phylum Chordata; class Aves; order Psittaciformes; family Psittacidae; genus Bolborhynchus; species Bolborhynchus lineola. Next base: position 16,416 of record JAOEHX010018065.1, on the reverse strand, counting down.
TTTAAAACCAGGAACTACAAGAACTATTAAAAGATATTGGCATTCATGAACAGGACAATATCGAAAGACCAGATCCTAGTAAAGAAGCAATTACTATAGTAAAATCAGCATTTTATTTCCTGCATTGCATTGTACTTTTTCCTAGATATATCTGACTATCCAAATAGGAAAACACCTACTGCTCATCCATCCTGACTATCATTAACAATTACAGATCTTTCTGATCCTCATTCAATTTCTGCAATCATTTGATGGCATTCTTAAATTGAAAAGGCTCTATGAATGCAAGTTGGATTGCTCTAATCACAAATAAAGCATTATCTACCAATAAAACACACTGTAAGGTCTCTAATTTAAAACCACTGATTTCTAGGGTTTTTTTTCCATAGTGTTGGGACAACTTGCTTAAATGCAAAGCAGTAGGCAGACAGAATGTTTGTAGGAATATTTGGAAAAGTTTTATCACTGGAAGCATATCCTTTTTTCACAACTGCCCTTTGAGATACTACTCATCGCAAGTAATACAGCCACAAAATAGGATAGAAAAGATGAGAAAAGTAACTCTGATTTTCTTAAAAGCAAATATTTTAAAAGAAAACCCTGAAGCCCTTTTGTAATTAGAGATGAAAGTGTCTTAACCTAATAAGACTAGATTCCTCATGTTTTACAGTGTTAAAGATGCTCCTGAATTCCTGGAGCAATTTCCTTACTATATCCCACCCTATATTTAGTATTTTACTTTCTGATATAACTTAGTGAAAAAGAAATATTGAAGGTATTACTGCCTAATCTCAAATATGAAATATTATTAAAATCACATTAAGCTGCTTTTTAGCTGTTTGTACATATAGTTTAATTTCAGCTGCATTTTAAGTAAGGATGAGAAAGAGCCTAAAACAGAAAAAAATGAATTATTTTCCTTTTCTATTTGCTTAGCTACCAGTTGGATTCTTTAACATTCTATAGGTATTATATACCTATATAGGTATTATAATACCTATATACTTGGGTTTCACTTATCCCAAGAAAATATCTCAAATTTTTGATATATTGAGCAGACATTGAATCATGTGAACGATAATATAGATCAGCATAATATACAAGGTTTTCCCCAAAATGAGTGCTTAAATGTTCAGTTTTAACAGAAAATAGCAAACTTTCAAAACAAAACTAATGCACTGATGAACAAGTATCTTAAAATATCTTCCCAAATCTCGAAATATCACCAAGACATCAACTGTAACCTAAAGCAAAACAAAAAATAAGAAACAGCAACCGAAATGCACTATGAATTTGGAGTATGCCAAGAATATTGCCAAGACAATTAATAGTTTAGCTGATCAATTTGTACTTGAAAGTTTTCCAGCCCTGATTATGTCATGTACTGACAGTTCCATTAAAAACCTCCATTAATTCATAGACCTAAGTAGGAACTCAGGTTAAGTTCTTTTAAGTTCTGAAGAACACCCTAGGCCACCTAGTTTCCAGCGCTTGCCAAAACTCAAGTGTTTTTCTCCATTCTGAGGGTGGAGATTACTACAAGCCTGAGTTCCTGTGAAAATCAAATGTCAGTCTCAGCACTAATGCTTTGTCAAAATGCACAGAGGCCTGAAATGCTAACAGTGCCAGAATTTTAAGCACTTACTTAAGCAAGAAATTTGGATTTTTACAATAAATTTCCTGCTTCCCCATTTATTGGAAAAACAAACATGGCATTGTGAAGTCTTACTGTATATTCTACTCTTGTGTATAAACATGCAAATATGAGACTGATAGGGACATAACTGAATGAACTGTTTTTCCGTGTTTTCCACAGGAGTAGGGCAATTAGAATTCTGAAGTGAAAATTATATTAGCTTCCATAACAAGTTCCTCACATCCTGCAATTGATAGAGGAAGCAAATGGACAAATACTCAGTTCTTCCCATGTTTAGACACCAACAGTCAACTCCTCTAGGCTGAAAGTATGCAGGTATTTCTCAGACTTCACTGTTAGGTATTTAGGAAGATGAGCTGTCACTCAGACTCCAAGCCTCTTCTTTCTTCTGTTTATAATATGTCAATCCAAAACTTACAGCTTCTCTATTTTTGTCCTTCATTACCTTCTCCTTACCTATAACTGAAACCATATCCCTGAGCTATTTGCTGGTGCTCTGCTGAACTGCATTTTTTCACTGGCAGCAAGTTCTCTTCCTTAAACCACTGATTTGAACTTACAGCTCTTTGAGAGCAGCAGCCAGAAAGGCTCAGGCCCAGCCATCCTCAATTTGGCATTCTATTGCTGTCCCTTTATTTCAATAGCCTACTTCATATAATTTCTTATTTATAAAAAATTATATATATACTTATAAGTATATTTAAGTATATTTAAGTATATTTCTTATATTCACATTATTGCCACTACATTTATAGACTTCTCTCTCATACTGTAGTAACTGTGACATGCATTTCTTTTCTTGTATTTGAGAAACAATTCTTAACTTCCAAACTTCAATCTTCTAAATGTAGATTTATAGAATACCAATTGTGGAAATGGCAAAAAAAAAAAAAAAAAAGGTAGGAAGAAGAGTTTGCTGATGGGAAAATGGAACAGGAGCATGGATTTTCAAGTGCTGCCCACAATTCTGGACACAAATGCTTTTCAAAAAGCTTTTACAACACATCAGGAGCTCCTCATCAATTGTACCTCAGGCCTGCCTGGAACCAGGGCCCAAACAAGCAGGAATCCATTTTAATCCATTCTAACTGTTCTATTTCCATGCAACTTGAAGTACATAGAGATAGCTGAGTCATTGGAGTATTGTGTGCGTTTCTGGTGTCAACATAAAAAGGATTTGGAACTTTTTGGAACAAGTCTGGAGGATGATCAGGGGGCTGGAGCACCTCCCATATGAAGATAGGATGAAAATGTTGGGGCTGTTCAGCCTGGAGAAGAGAAGGCTGCGTGGAGACCTCATAGCAGCCTTCCAATATCTGAAGGGGGCCTATAGGGGTGCTGGGGAGGGACTCTTCATTAGGGACTGTAGTGGTACGACAAGGGGTAATGGGTTCAAACTTAAAGAGGAGAAGTTTAGATTGGATATAAGGAAGAAATTCTTCACTGTGAGAGTGGTGAGGCACTGGAATGGGTTGCCCAGGGAAGTTGTGAATGCTCCATTGGTGGCAATGTTCAAGGCCAGTTTGGACAGAGACTTAGGTGGCATGGTTTAGTGGGAAGTGTCCCTGCCCATGTGAGGGAGACTGGAAGTAGATGATCTTAAGGTCCTTTCCAACCCTAACTATTCTGTGATTCTGTGATTGCTAATAATTAGGGTGGGGGTTTTGTTTGGGTTTTGTTTTGTTTTTTGAAGATCAGTTTTCCCTTTTCTCTGCCTCAGTCTCTTTCAGCTACCTGCATGCTTTTGAATTTTTCTACCCCATGAACTACCACCCAACAAACTATAAGTCTGTTTTTTAATACGCTTTTTGGACCAGTCTAATTTTGTTCAGTCTGGCATAGGGAAAACAAAAAAGATGTGAAGTAACAAAATGAGCCCAAACCAGTGTTTTTGCAGTTCCCCTGCCCCATGCTTTCAACATTGCATGATGCTGAGGGCCAGATGATAGCCAGTTTACTAAAAATAGAGAACACTTCCCCAGACACACAACCATACTTGCGGCTCTCAACTTGAAAAAGTTGTTCTTGCCTGATTAGATTGGCTTATTAAGTGATGGAAAGCTTGCTGGACTAGTCCTATCTGCTTCTGACACTCCTCAGAACCAACCAGAGGACATTTAAAAGTTTGCCTTTCCTTACAGATTGGAATTCACACAACTTGCATACAGGACTTTGTTCTCCTGCACAGAAAAGCAGTTATTCAAAACATGAGCTCAAAAGCATCAAGAAAGAAATAAAAGCCATCACCTATGATACTTCACACCATCATTTGTTAAAAGCAGCAAGATTTGGGAAGAGCAGATGAGTAAGAGCATCATTAGCAAATAGGCCTGAAAAAACTCATATTTTCTAAAGTTCGTTGAAGCCAGGAAGTTTAAAATATTTTCATTGTAAAGTGGGCTTACATTTTGTCAATTTGAACTTGGAAGCCTCTCTCCGTGCCAGATGAGGTTGCAAATCAATCTCAGAACACCTCTGACAAAGTATAAATACCACAGCAAAGTATGTCTAAGTCACACGAACATGTCTGGCTGGCGTAACTACAATAGCAAAGTTGATAAGGTACCAACCAGCTTATCCACAGCATTCTTTTCATGAGGAGGTCATTTCTTCTTTTGTGCTAGGAAGTGAAATAATGCCAAAGCATTCCAGTACTGTTTAAACAAATAATTGCACATCTACCTCGGCTTAGAGGTTAACAGTTTGTACTTTTTTCGATAGTTTATTTATTTTCTTTAAAGTGTAACATAACACATGGAGAACTTTAGCAGATCACCTGCCAAGTGTATCCTTTATCCTAGGAAGTGAATCATCTTCTTGTGACAAGACTTCTAGATTCCAGCCACTTTCTAGCTTAAGCCATGATTGGGCTTCTTAACATTAACATGTGCTTCCCTTTTTCATTAAGTGATTTTCTACTCTGTCTTAATTTTTGAACAGTGTTAAACCAGTAGGTATAAAATTGTGGAACAGGATTATTTTAAAAAGTATTCTGTCAGTTTTCCATCAAGTATAAGTACTCCACTTACATTTCAGGAGATAATCAGAGAAGCATAAACTAGACCTAGCACTGAAGTGAGAAAAGCTGAAACATTCCAGTAGGAATGTGAGCCTTCCCCTCTATGCAGTGCTGGTGAGGCCACACCTTCAGTACTGCAGAACTGTGTCCAGTTCTGGGCTTCCCTGTACAAGAGAGGCATTGATGCATTAGACAGTCCAGCAAAGGGGCACAAAGATGATTAAGGGACTGGAGTGTCTCTCCTGGGTTTCTCAGGGTCTACTTAGCCCAGGGAAAGCTTGGAGGGGGGAATCTTATAGATGTGTTTATATACGTGAAGGGAGAGCATAAAGAAGCCTGAGCCAGGTTACTGCCAGTGGTGCCTGGTGACAGGACCACGGATGATGGGAGCAACTGAAACACACAAGAGTCTGTGTGAACATCAGAAAACACTTTTTTAACATGAGGGTGACTTAACACTGTCACGGGCTGCCCAGAGAAGTTGTGGAGTTTCTGCCACAGGAGATTTTCAAAAGCCACCTGGACATCATCTTGGACAATTGGCTTTAGGTGACCCTGTTTGAGCAAGGGGGTTGGAGCAGATGATCTCCAGAGGTTCCTTCAAACCTCAACCATTCTGAAATACAACAACAACAACAAAAGATTTCCCAAATCTTTGCTTTTCAATTAACAGTGGTATTTATTTCTCTGGCACAAAAACTTAGGTCTTTGATTTCTCCAAATAGAACCAGACTCAGCTCAACAGAAACATGAAAGGGAATATCAGAATCTCCAATATGGAAACATTATTTTAAGGAAATAGCAGAGAAGAGTTTGCTCAGTACCACTTTCTGAAACAAGCTGCAGATATAGTGTGGGAGAAAAGAACAACTATATTCACACACAAGAGAAAAGAAAACAAGATGATTCAAATGTATTCAAGATCTAGAAGCTCATAACACTGATGTTGTTTCCATAGTAACTAATATACTTCAAAGCAGGGATAAAACAGGGTGAGAATTTTAAAGGACAGTACCACTTAGATATTGAAAACAGATACAGTGTACCAACTGATGATCTAAGGTTTGGACTGATGAACTTCCAGTTTATCACAAGAAATATCACCTATTAAAGAATCAAGATCCAGTGAAACTATCTATAACAAAATAAGAGTGAAAGAGTAACAACAGCACAGTAAAACACCCCTGGTACTTGACAGCCTATCTTGTAACTCTTTAGCAGGCTAAACCCAAGATGAACAGTACACTACCAGTTAATGCAGTTATGCCTCTGAACTCACCACTCACTGCAAAAAGTGGTGCCCAAGGTTATCTCCCTCCTTTGTCAGAATAAATGTCCTAAGTGTCCCCAAAGAAAGACAGGATACACTAAAGAAGCAGCAGCATGCATTGCACTAAGCTGAAGCAGATGATTCAATTGGTTTGCAATACTTTCATTTTAACATTTATTTTCTAGACAGCTGAGAGTTGATATAATTGGCCTTTTCTTAAAAAAATATAGGCAAAGGAGAGAATTCATACTTATTGACCTTAGAAGAAAAGGGAGGACAGTATCAGTTCTAGAATAGCATTTAGCATTGGAAAAATGCTTGATATCAAAACGTTGGAACTATAATTCTGCTGGATCAAGGCCTTAATTGGTCTCTTTCACAGTAAACAGTGATAAGCATATGACCCCTTACTGTTCCAATATCCAGTTGAACCCCTCACCCTGAAAAACTAAGCCCCTGTATACAATTCTTATATTTATCAACATTTCTGAGGAATGGAACAATGTAAACTTGTAATTTACATGCTGCTCAAACTCAATATATGGCTTTTGCAAAGGCAGAAAAACATTGTGAACTGTAGATTTCTGTATGACATCAGGCCACATATGATGCATAGTACAACTCCAGATTTTTCAACTGTATGAAAGTTACTTGGAAGGCAGAATCCAATTCCAAGTTATTTGGACTCTATGTGCCCAGTTTCAGCCTCAAACATGGCAAGGGACATGGCCAAAGGAATTTAAAACCACAAGTGCCAGACTTCTCCCCTTTACAACTGCCTTTTTCAAGAATAGGATTGCAAAGACATTCTTGCTTATCACGAAAAGGAAACATCATGGAAAGATCAGTCTGAAGCTAAATTGCAGAACGGTGTTAGCAATGCTTTTGGGATCCTCAGAACTACCCAGTTAACATCTACAAAGTGAAATAAGTTCAGCATACTATTTTCAAATACTTGGTTTGGTGTAAAAGCAGTTTTCAAGTGTTGTGCTAAAAATCAACAGGTGATGTAAACATCTACACAGGACCACCTCAGTTGATTTGTTCATCTAGAATTTCTTTCAAGTACCTTTTTCTTTTAGAAATCAGTACCCTAACATTCATGCAAAAAGCAGAATACCTGAAACCAAAAATCTGCAGCAGTTTCCCAGCTGATATAATTCAGTCCTCAAATTATGCAGAAAATCCTGGCACTGGGATGCTAATTTTACTTATGTCACTAGAACAAAATAAGGAAAAGCATGGGGTTCTTTCTTTTTTTTTTTTTTTTTTTTCCCCAAGGTGGAGAAAAGGATGTAGGTGGGGAATGATATCGTTGACAGTAATTCTTTGTAGGAAAGGTCAGGGTTACCTTTTACCAACTACATGAAGCAGCTGATTTTCTGTCACATCTCTGGAGCAGTCACGAAACCATCAGTGATTAAAGGACAAGCAGGCCTTGGCAAGCAATCAAACTTGGCAATGTTCAACAACAGAGCAGAGCAGATGTCTTTTTAAACTAGGTAAATTGTAAGACATTAGATAGCATTACAGTAGATATCTCCAGTGATGAAAAAAACTTCTCTAAAGACAATTAAGTACCTAATGGGTGACTTGGCAGTATGATCTCTGCATTTGAAGAGCTAAAGAAGAGCACCTACATCACAAAATTCCAACTCAGGTTTGAACTCCCTCAGAAAGTCTTCAGTTTCTACAGGACATGTATTTTTTTTTCTGACACAATAAACCTCTTTTGAACAAAACCCCGCATATAGAAATTACCAGACAGGCAGTTGCGACAAAATAGCTGGGAAACAGAGAGCCTACTGTGTAGTTTTAAAAACTACAGTACCTCAAAAATCTGTGAATCTGTTTGCCGGAGTCTCAGGAAACACTCCTTTAAGAGACAAAAGCTGGCATACCATATTATAAGTATTACTGTAGATGAAAAACCTAAATTGGGATGATACATCTTGTTTGACAACTGATTTGTTACCAGGACACTCAGTGTTTCAAAGAAAAAAAAAGGAATTATTTAGTATGTCCCTTGAGAAGTTTGTTGTGCATTAAGTTAAATGAAAATTCCACCCCTAAGATCCACTTACTGACTTTTCCAGATAGTGGAATTTAGGCAACTTAGTTCCAAATAGCACTGCCTACAATTTGAACCTCAGAACCATGAGAATGAAAGAAATCTATATGTGCATGCACCTGCACTTAGCAGGTTAGCTTTTTCTAACAAAATCCTTAAATGAGACAGTATAAGAAATCAAGTAGGATTTCTTTTTATGTGACTTTCACATACATATTATAATCACTGCAAACCAGGCTTTTTTTTCCCTATTTTCAGGTCAATTATTAAGACACTGCAGAAAGATTGTGTATAGACTTAATTTTGTTTTGCAGCATAAAGAGTTAATTTTCTAGGCAGTTCTGCAGCTGTCCATTTAAACTCTATTGGCTCCGGGTTTTGCCTACACATACATTCATACTCAGACATTAATGGAAGACTGCAGTGAAGAATCCTGACACCACCACTCTTTATGCTGAGGAGTAGTGTCCAGAGACTCATAACTGCCATCTGCGCTTCTCCCTTCTCTGACGTTTGTGCCAGAGAAAAAGTTCTGGTCAAATTCTTGGGCTTTAGGGTCATATTTCTAAACATTTATTTTGCCAGGGAAAAATCAAAGACTTGGTTTTCATTATGCCTCCAGATAATGAAGATACTTTTGATTAGTAAGACTTTAGGCAAGTAAAACAGGGAGAAAAATAATTTTGCTGGCTGATAGTCCTGGTACATAATGGTTATCAGCTTTACTTCCTTGCCTGCCCGTGTACACCCTATAATTGTGCTGTTCAAGCTTCACAAAGCACACTGAACTCTGGTGCCTGTTTTTGCGCAAGTTTGGAAGCAGTAGCTTGCAAAATGAGACTCCTGAAAAGAAGCATAACTTTTCTTAGTTCTCCTCAGCAGAGACTCAGAGATCTGTGAATCAATTCACAAGCATTTGTAAGTTAAAACCTCAATAACTTCTACAAGCAAACTGGAAAAAATATGCTAATTTTAATTTATAACTAATGACTTTTGGCTACAGTATTTTCATTGCTTATTGGAAGCTACAGTGCTCTCATGCTTATTAAGCAGAGTAACTACTTCTAATTCCAGTGTAACAATGCTAAAGCTAAACAGGCAGAAAGGTTAGGAGATCTTTCTGTCTCTGACTATAGGACAGTGGCCCAGCGTATGTTACTGTTTTGTGACAGGCCTGTAACTTTACCCATGAAAATATGAAATTGGCAATGAGTTATCCATTTTTTTCCTGAACAAGAAGGAAGTTGTCACGTCCCCTCTTCACAGGGTGTCACAGAACAGGACAAAGAAGATTAAAATCTTGGTATCCTTTCTGAATAGCTTATTTTTCTTTCAGGAACAGAAAGCTGTCTCAGAGCCAAAAAAAAAGAAAAGCTTGACTTTAAATTTTATGGCAAGAGATGACAATTAGGATGAAGGTACAAGGTTTCTATAATGTCTTTTATGTTGCAAAGACGGCTGTTAAGTATGCGATTCACCAGAGCCAGGCTAAACATAGCACTACTCCATTCATCAGTCCTAAGGGTTTCAGTAGAAGTTAAAATGTATGAAGGTATCTACAACATATTTATATCTCAAGATCATTTTCAGAGTAGGTATCAGTGTCTGGGACTCAATTTTGTCATGCATTCAGCCTGGTGTTGTAGCTAGCTAGCATTAATACAGCGCAAGATTTCCAGAGCTACAGATTTTCAGTAACTTCTAAATACATGAAACTGAAAAAATAATCGGACAGCATTAACACTTCAAAGATAACAAATACTACCACTTTTGAGGCAGGTAAGCAATCATAAAGCAGCAACGTGCCCCAAATCTTACGGGTCAATGACTGACATATGAAGAGTTCTCAGCTTCCTGCATCTTTCACCATTTTTCTGTCAATCTCCCCAGAGAGCTCCTGCAATCTGACATTACACCACTGCTAACCTCAGGTCCCTCCACCAGTTCATATGATGAGAGATATGTGACTTGGGCTATTACCTCTTTTGGTCACTGGACGTCTCCATCCTGGCCGACGCCTTAAGCAACATACCCAATTGCTTGCCCCTAAAGCCATCACTGCTTCCAGTGGCAGCTCTTGACATTTTAATGTGAAAACATACAGTCAAAAAACCTGAGTAAAGTGACAGGGGAAATCTTGTTACATTTTAGTCTGGAGGAAAATTCCAATTATTTGCTTTTAATTATTATCAGAAAGATTAATGACTTAGTTCTTCCTTCTCCTCACAGTGGTGTTTATTTTTAAATAGAGAAACTTTGAATACACTTTTACAAGTACCAAGTTTTTAAGTTGGGTTTGATTGTGAGCTGTTTTTTGTTTGTTTGGCATTTTTGTTTGTTTGTTTTCTTTTTTCTCCATTGGCCAAGATCAAAACTGAAGAAATGTTCAAGATTGAAATGAAGCAAGACTTTAGAATTTTGAAAATGTGTGACTAAGCAGAACTATTTTCAGTATACTTGTCCAATTGAGACAGTTCAGTTTCCTAGTTAAGATGAGATAGCCAGTTTGCATTTATGCCGTTAACTGAATGGTGCACTCCCAGTTCCTATTCCAGAGAGCAAATCCTCAAACTACCAGATTCTGACTCTAAATTCAAGGATACAGAAGGAAAAAAGGGTATATTATTTCTCTCCAACTCTAGCGGACACAGAAAACAGGAACTATTTATTTTCTCCACTACTTCTCAGCCTTCCAGAAGGGGAAGGAAAAAGGCATTGTACAGTCACTGCTCACCTTGAATTTGGCAGCAGGGTGCAAACCCAAATACTGACTCTTTTGTTAATGGCAGCAACAAAGCACATGGCAGTACTCCATCACAATGCCATTTTTTCAATGCAAAGGCACAGGAAATCACCAAGTCAAAAGTAGGTCAGTTTTAGGACTTGAACTACAGCTGTATGGTTCCAGATCATTACAGGCACATGTTCTACCCAGATTTATTCACCTCCTTCCACTTATTAAATGCTGCTCTATCAAACTGGTCCAAGACAGGCTAGATCAATTGGTTTATGTGCATTTACAGAACAGTAATGCTGACACACAAGGCCTGTAAGCTTATCTTATTTCTCTGAGTTTACCCAGAATTTATTTGAAAATCAAAATACCTAATTACAACTATTTGAAACAAGCTCTAACAGCTCAGGAAAAAAAATAAAACACTGTTCTGTTTTTAAAAACCATCTTGTAACCTTGTTGGTACTGAGTGGCTATGACTTTGTCAGAATAAAAAGATAGTAGTAGAAGCTGAACTTTCCCCCATCATCTAGTACTCCCAACTAGAACTACCTAATATATGGTTGAAAAAAAGTGATACTTCATTATCAGTGTCATGAAGAATGAGGGAAGCAAATCTACATGCAAATAAAATTCAAGGAGAATGAAAATGTTATTGCCTATGGAATGACTCAGAGATTTTAATTGAAGACAAATTTCAGTCACCTGCTTACATGCTGTTTCTTGCCAGACAATTTACTTTTAAGAACTCTGGTATCAAGAAAATAAGTTGCAGAGAATCAGTCTCAAGAAAACACAAAAACTGAATTTCAGTTTCATCCATTCTTCAGTATATTTTTGTAGACTGCAATGAAAAACACATTCCACAGCCAAGTATTTCCTGTGCCTCTGCACTAGAAGTTCACTTACAGCTACTTAGCAATACAGCTTATTTTAACAAGTATTTGAGTTATACTTTGAGGTACACTTGAGGTTTTTGTTCTGATTGTAATTATGGAGTCCCCAAAGTACATGTATGTGAATCAATTCTTTTTATTGGAAAAAAAAAAAAAAAGTGTTTGTTTTTTAAAAAGAAAAGAATATGAAAAGCATAATTCACAGTATAGAGGAGACTCTTAAAAGTGATAGTATGGTGATTTTTTTTTTTTTTTTCCCTATGAGAGAAGCAATTTACAAGAGCACGTGGGAGGTAGATGTTCACTGTATGAAATGAGAATTTCTCTTTCAAGTTTAGAATTTAGGCAGAAGTTAGAAACTTGAGGTTGACAAAAAAAATCGTTCCAAAGCTGTGCTTTGCCATTAAGTCTGTAAGTCTTCCTACTTAAATAAAGATTCAAAGTAGCAAAGGTTTAAAGGGTACCTTGTTAATTCCTCTCACAGGCTTGGCTTTGGCTTTTTGAAGTTTTTGCTTCTGTTTTCTAAAGCTTTTCATTAAATCCCTTAAGTTCCAGTCATCTATCTCATGATTAATAATAAAATTATCAAAGTGCCAGGAAACCTCAGGACAACATTCTGTAATAACATGGCTAAATTTTAAACAATCAACCCTTTCACTACTTCATAGATATTTATTTCCCAAAGAACCTACAGTTAGTAAATGAATAGGTGAACATAAATGTCTCACTATAAAGTAATACATGAAAAAATTTAAGTGATATGGAAGAGGCCATGGTTTTCAAGATTTATAATTTACTTTTCATTTTATATACCCTTATTAATGAGAACTGGTAGCAAAAATAGCTGAAGTGAAAGAGACAGAAGTTACACTAAGCCATATCTTGTGTATGTATTAAAATAAAGTCCAAGACTGTATGCACTATAGATGTCATAATAAGGCATCAAGGTTTGCGTTTCAAGAATATTATAAGTGTGACATCTGTTTAACTACAGTAGCTGTGTGAACTTTTATAGGTCATGATAATAGCTTTTAATTGTAATTAGCAGCTACAATTTAATTACTGACAACAACTCTGAACAGAGCAGTTACTCTGATTCTGGACAGTTAATATCTTTCAAGGCAATACTAGGTGGGTATACATGTATTCCCAGGCTCCAAATAAAACTTGGTTTAGCGCTCCATACTGACACAAAATAAGTTTCAAAATGCAGAGAACTTGTACTTATCCCCTGTGCAGTAATTGAAAAGCTGCTCACAAGAGAGTTTACTATCTTTGATGACTGCACTACATTTACTGGGACTTTGACTACTGCCCTGAATCATGTAAATTGTTGAGGATAAAGCTGCATCAAAATAGTTTATTGTCTATGGATTAGGACACATCCTGTCACATTGGACCAGGCAAATGACAGGAGAAAGATCACATATCGAACAAAATGACCCAGGCACAAAATATATGTAGTGTGAATATAGTCATTCCATACAAAATGTATGTAGTGTGAATACAGTCATTCTGTCACTACTCTTTTGTATTCTACCAATAACACGATTGTGCCCTAGGTTCCAGGAGCAGGACCCTGATGACAAGGCCTGCCTATAAGCATCTGCTTTGAGACCTTGAAGATTTACACTGCAATAATGTACGCACTTTGAGAACTGCTAAGAGTCAAAAAATTGCAGTAACACAGCACCTAGCTGCCCTTCTAACACTTCCAGTGAGAGCCAGAAAATATTCAGAGCTAGTTTCTTGGCTTAAGGACTCCAACAGGCATTTAGGCATTCTACAATGAAGGAATTAAGTTTGAGTGATGACGTATAGCCTCCTCATTCCTCATAAGGAATTCTGAATCTACTACTGTAGTCCTTGAACAATAAGAAAGTTCTGCTGTTTAGAAGGTGAAATGACAGCAGCATGAAATTTATTGATAAATGTAATATTCAAGGAAGCTAAAGTATGCCAAATAAAACACCAAGCTTTGCAGAATAATTTATTTTCTTATAACTTACTGTAGCTTGCCCCATACTGAGGCTCTTCTAGAATGCTGTTTGAAAAAAGCATCCATTCATTACTAACCACATCCCAAGGCACACAGGTCCATTACATCAACCGAGATGAAAGATAACACTGGTGTCAAGCACTCAGACTCCAGTGAATAGCTACTTCTTTAAAGATTTTCCTACCTTTTCCTCTTGAAATTCCTCTGTAGTCAGAACTTAGTTTCAAAACTTTATAACACTTTTTCTGCCAGAATCTGAAGTATTCAAAAACACTAAGGCAGTTTGTGTTGATTTTATGACCATAAGAACAGTACACAAAATGTATGGGCTCATCTTTGATATTTGGAACACTACAAATAGAAATCATAGTTGTAAGTGTAGTCTTTGTGATTGGTCATCAGTGATGTCACCTGTTCAGCAAGTTACATAATCACATGCTGTACATTCCAAACAAATGAGCAGATTCCCAGTCTTTTAGATGAAAAATTTTCATTTGACACTTTGCCAATGATCCAGCATTTGTTGAAGGTCTATAAACAAAGTGATATATGCATTTTTAAGACTCATCATCTTAATTTATATATAGTCTGTGGAAAGACTGGATTGCTAAGAGAATACTTTAGAACAGCACAGAAAAACAACTCAGCCTCTTCTACTGTGAGGGCTCCCACCTACAGGAGATGCCAGAATTAGCACTAACATTTGGTTAAGTGGTAGGTAGGAGCCCTAACTGGGTAAGTAGCTAGATCGGTGTAGAGAAAACTATGATGAGAAGTCAGAGTTTGATGTGCTCAACTTTAAAGGACCTATTCTGAATTTCTGCAAAAGCCTTGCACTAGTTTTAGTACCTTCAAGTTTCACACACTTCAGAGTTGCATGAACTGATGTTATCATTATCCTCTCACAAAATTCATCTTAGCACCATTTCAGCAAGAGAAATCAGTGTCTCCTACACTCACCTGTAAGTCTTCTGGTTACTGCAAAAGGGTACCATCATAATTGCCTTTCATAATTTTGCACTGATTTACATATCACTGTAAGAATGTTCAGACTATATCTGAACAGCTGATGATGCAGTTAAGATCCCTTCTGCCAGTTATTAGAAGCTATTGAAGAGTGTCTGCTCTCCTTAATGATGTCTTCTTACTGTGAATTGATGGTCAAAAGTAAATTGAAGTGCAGAAAGGCACTTCAAAAAGAAGCTTAGCCATAATAAAGTCTTTTCATAGTGCTTCATCTGTTTTAACACAAATTTGGTTCCATCCTAATAAACTGTCTATAAATTTATATTCTCACACATTTTTAGCATCTTGAAACTTGCAGCAAATACAGAAATATAACCAGATAGCTTATAAATCTGACAAATCTTGCCTGTTGGTTTGGGATTTTTTTTTTCGGTGGGGGACAAAATAGGATACGGTAGTCTTCAGAGCAGCCACCTGAAGAACTGATAACAGCATGATAACCTTTTCCCAGGTATGTCAACTTAAACTAAGGTAACAATATTCAGCCAAAGAGACAGTATTCCTACAATCTTGAAAACCATTTATCTGCTTTAAAAGAGTTATCCAGATCTCAGTGTACCAATTCTAAATTTTCCCTTTACAAATAAATTTGTCGTTTCCCTCTCAGGGGAGCTCTGCTATCCTTGAAAGCAGTGGTGCTTCTCCTGCTGGCACTATATATGGTCTGTGGAGAGAAGTCAGAATACTGGTGGTATTTTTGGTCACATCTGTATTGGATCTGTCTCACTTATTTTTAAGTGTTCTGAAAAATAAAGAGCTTGGATTTCTTTTTATTTCCATGCAGCCTTATTATGACACTTCCCAATGATTTCTTTTTTAAAATCAGATTATCATCCTATCCTAGTTATTTGGTTGTATAAGGTAAGACAAAGCACAGCATGGCAACTTCTTCACTGCTGTTAATTTTAACCATCATTATCAGTTACAAGCTGCCATTCATGTTAATCAAGGGATTCCATTATTATTATCATCAAGTTAAGAGAATGAGATCATTAGCACCAGTCACGCTATAAAAAGCAGTGGCATAACTGAAAGCTGATGCAATCCTAAAACATAGTTAGACATATGTTTACCTTTTTCCAAACAGATAATTTAATTATCTTAAATAACACTACATACACACTTGAAACAGTTATCGTTCCATTAAAAAAATCTGGATTACTAATTCAATTAAAAGCATTCAGTGGGTATCCAGCATTCATAATGGTAATGTTCTGCATGTGGGAGTTAGGAAAAATACTTACAAAAATAATATAATAAAGTTCTGTTTTTACTCTGGATCACTTCCACCATGTTTTACCAGTACATTTGTTTTCTGTATTTCTAGGTCTTATGCCGTAATGAGACTGAAAGCTACAGTTATGGGCAAACTTACTTGCATGATCACAGAAAACATCCTATACATCAAATATCATCTCAGCTCCTATCTGTGCAAAATCAGTGCCTTTAGCCAGTGCAAGCATTTACTCTTTTTCTCAACAGTGTACGTTGAGATGTACAATATCAAGTACTGGGTTTGGCCTAGGTATTACTGCAGCTAATTACATCAATTGATTTAAGATGCAGCAAAATATTCACTCCATTTTAACACTTGTAGCTCAAGAACAACTCTTAATTAGGAAAATATTTAATCTGAATAAGAATTGCATATTAAGTCTGTTGCAAAAAAAAAAAGATGCCTGCACTCTGTAGTGTATGACTATCTGAAAGAATGCAATCTAAATGTATTATGAACACAATATGA
>JAOEHX010018064.1:18606-57382 GCA_025448015.1 Bolborhynchus lineola | reverse complement strand
GAGGACCAAATACCTTGGATCTCAGGAGGTGATATGGTCTAGCAGGGAGTAAAAACCTCTCGCAGGACACACTCCATACCAGGAAATTAGTTGATGCTGAGACCTGGGGACAGACATAATTCAAAGTTGTACATAGAATGTAGTCTTTTACATAGCTTAGTCGGCCCAGGCCATCTAGCACTGTTTCTGGGGCACAGTTTTGAAAATAAGCTTTACAAAAAAGAAACCGTTACCCTATTTTGAAGAGCCTTTTCTGTGTATAGCAGTGACGGTGTTAGCTGGCTCAGGGTCTGGGAAAAAGCCGTAACATATCTAGCTGACCTAGCCTGAGATTTCAGTAATCCTGACATTGTCTTGCCTTTTGGTTTTGGTCATGTTCATTATCCCACTTGCCTGAGAAACCACATCTCTGGTATTCTGATCCTATTTCATGTCCACAAGTGTTCAAATTCAGTGCATTTCTCATTCACTGGGATATGTAGTTATGTGTGTCAACTGCATATTAAAAATAACATATTTAAAAAAAAAAAAAAAACAAGCAAAATAACCCAAACCAAATGCCAGTGTTTCTTGAGCAAATTTTCCAGGTGATGTTGTATCCAGTTCCCATGTGTTTTTGAACTGCATGGCCTGGCTGTCAAGAGCTCAAATGAGTAATTCCCCTCCATTCCTCCTTACTGTAATGAAGTCTTCATCCTACATTGCACGTTTGTAATATAACAGCATCTTTGTCCAACGGCAACCAGTAAAACAGTTAATACATGAACTCTTATGTATTCTAGATATATATTCTAGTCCCCACTATTCAAAAGCACAACTATACAAATGAAAGACAGCACATGTAAAGTAATACTTAGAGAAGAGAGGATATTAATTTCTGACAGGTATCCTGTGGCACAAATTAGGTCAGAAAGAAATTCTGCTTTGTTTTTTGAAATTAGCATGGTTTACATGCTGTTGTAATAGAACATTGTGCACTTGGTTGTAACTTCAAATTATTTCTGCAATGCAGGAGGACAGTGTGTTAATTTTGTACAGTTAGTTAAATTCTGGGAAGGAAATCAAATTCTGCAAATGTTATGGGGAACTTTCTCCCACAAACACTAAAAATCAGTGCTTCATCACCAGTAGTGTCATTTAGGGATACTATCATCTTTCTGTCAAGTTCCCTGCTTAGACTGTCTTTTCTTTTTGCAAACCTCAAAGATGACCTGTTATCTGTTTCTTACTTTATGACACTTATGGAACCTGAATAGAAAATCAAAAGCAAGAAAGGTGTTATTTTCAAGACACTGCATTTTTTCAACTTTCCTCTTGTTTTTCTTCTGCAAAAAATAAGGTGCCAAAATGCATCGTTTGCTAGACAGCAAAATAATGAAGAACAGACATCTCATCTGCATTTTGATGAAGAGCAAATAAGTGGGACATCGATGTAAAATGGGTTCTAAACTACTACACTTTTCTTTCCCACCACATACCTTCTTTATTATTGTAGGGTTGGGTTTTTTCATTTCCACTCCCTGCCTGCCTGATATTTGTTTTACAAATAGTTCATTATTTAGAAGTCTGAGTTTCTGTAATTTCTTTCTACTTCAGTGGAAAAGCTTCTGAGCTATCTTTCTTGAGAAAGAATATTGTAGTTGATAGTGAAGAAATGATGTGGCTGTTCATATCTTAATAGTGCCTGGAAGTTCCCTGTGGCTGAGGCTTCACTGAGCCATAACTGCAAGCTCTGTATACTATTTACTATGGCCTTACGCTGTGACATATACTTTGCATTACTAGCATGAGTGCCCCAAGTCATCAACCACCACTTCTGCTCTTTAACTTTGCATCTGGAATATTAGTTTAAGCAGAGTTTTCACTAGTGTAGAATCCTTGTCACTGGGGCTTCTCTGGCCCACTTCAGTAGGAAATGTTTCCCTATTCATAGCAGCATATTAAAGGATATCCAGAGACAAAATTCAGTCTTGCAGTGCATAAAACTGAAAAAAAAAAAAAAAAAAAAAAAAATCCTCTGCAGAATATTATATAAATTCAATTCCCCTTTTTTTTTTTTTTTTTTTTTTTTGGCAACAATTCCTTTTGGTGCATGCTTCAGAGAGTCTGAGCCAGGAAATGGAATAAGCTGCTGCAGCCATGGCAGCTATATTTGGTGCAATAGAGGTAGCATGACAGGGCTTTATTACAGTAAGTAATACAATTCCAGAAATAACCTATGTGGAACATATTGCTTCTGCTGCACATGTCAGGAAATGGACTTTGATCGATGTTGTTGCAACACAAAACCACATACTAAAACTTTTTAATTATGATGACAATGTAAAAGTGTAAATGGTGCTCACTGGCAGTGTTCATTGCCATTATAATTAACAAATGGATAGTGCAGATTAATTCTGCATGCTCTTCATGTTTAACAAATCTTTCTAGCTGCTGCCATCAGCATATATAAGAAATAAGCCACAAGAGGGGGCCTGGTTATCATCACCTCTGGAGTGTTAAAAGGCATTCTCTAGGGGGGTGATTATCTCATGATAACCACACCACCTGGAGTTACCATATTGCTGCTATGAAAATTCATTAATGTAAGAGAAAAACTTGTACATTTGTGCTAGAGGATGAAGTTAGGAGTTCAGAATGCTAAGCAGCATTATCAGAATCTCTAGTTTGCATCTCTTCATCCCCATATGAGAATATTCACTAGGCTATTGTAATGTTTTCTCAATTTTTTAAACTAAAACGTCACTTCAGCAATATTTTTGCAGCAGCCTGTATGGTAGTCACGAATTAAAAAAAGGAGACACAACCATTAGAGGACAGAAAATGGGTTAGTGACGTATTTCCAAATGCCTTCTCAAAGGGAGTATCTCAGTTGGCAGAAGCCATTTTAATGCATAGTTTTTCAGAGTAAAAAGCACAAGAAAATCATATATCAAATTAAATAGCAGTGTCTATAATTTTAAATTTTAAATAGGATAATTTCTGCTCAGCAATGCATTTAGAGTATATTTAATTTGAATTTATCAGAAAAGTACGGAATGAAGTACATGGAATACGATAATTCATTGTCTGCTGTTCTCTATAATGTAACAAACTGTTATCTCGTACTCTAATGACTTTGGTGTTAATGGAGTCTCATGATCTTCCTGACCTCTTCAACAATGGATGGATGTGTATGTGGGTTTGCTGTCCTTTAGGTTTTGTGCTTCATTCTCAACTTCCCTGCTAATTTTTTTGTCTTTGTTTCTGCTTCATTTCCTCTTCAGTAGGAGGGCATACTTTATTTAAAGAGTTTTAGTTCTACATTTGTAAGGATAATTTCTTGGGTTTATAAATCAGTAAATTTTGAAGAAACTGCTCAACTACTAATGTTGTGACTATTCACCCACAAGAGTATTACTTGCTTTTTCATACGGGCTTATCCATTTAACAAAATTTGGCTGCCCTGTTACTCAGGGACAATAGGAGACATACAAAAAGCTTTTTTGGTACTGTCCTTTTTACTTACTCTTCTCTTTGTTGTCTGTGCTTAGCATCTGTAACATGTGGTGGATGTAATGATGGACTTTCCTCAGGCTGTGTAGATGGTGGTGGGAATCATGTAAACAGTCAAGAGAATGCTGCCCAGAGAGTGCTAAGTGGCTGCAAAGCACAGAATGGTTACATTTACAGCCCTCCTCTGCTCACCATATGTTCATTGTGATTACTCAGCGCACAAGCAGCTGAGGAGACCTCATCTTTGAAGGCAGGGAGAGTTTGAACACCATTTGCTTGTGCAGTTCTCATATGCTTGGATACCAGCTTTAATGCAAAAAGAACAGAAGGCAATTTAGGTTTGTTTTTGATGGGTCTATGAGGCACTGTGAAATGTTAACTTCCTTGTCTAGTTTCAAAGTACATGAGCTCTCTGTGTGAAAGATATGAAAGTGCTTAGGAGATGTCACCTGCTCTTGCTGGACACCAGCTTATTGCACAACCGGAATTTCCTTTGAACTTGCTCATCCACGAGATTGAATTATTTATTTGGCTGTGGTGGACCTGACAACCTCCTTTCTGTGCTGCAAAGAATATCTAAAACAGAAAGCTCTTCTGTGAAGGCCACTGTGACTTATATTTTGTAAATGCAACTGTGGTTTTATCAATGCTGATGAAATTACATAGTATGAAGCACTTTATCACATCCTGTGAGTGCAGAAGACCACAGTACAGAAGGGAGTCAAAAAGGAAAATACACCTTGTGCAACATATTTGGTTCCCTAGGTGGTTGTAGGGAAAGAATTGTGAAGACACATTTTCACAGATCTCAGGTTCTACAGACTTTGCTGGGATGTTCTCTGTGGCTGTTAACAGCTAATGAAAATGAGAATAACTGTACAATTGCTCTAGCTTGCACTCAGGAGTACTCCAATCACTTATACCATTTGGCATATACAAGCCAACCGTCAGAGAATCATAGAATCAACTAGGTTGGAAAAGACCTTATGGTTAGATTTGATTCACCATTCTAGCTTAGAGTGTTGAAAGTAGCTATGCAAAACATGCCACCAGTTTAATTTGCCTGGGAATTTGCATTACTGTAGATGATAGAATTTAGGAGCATCAGCAACTACTTGTCTCTTGCTGACACTACCAGTTTCCTGATTGGAAATCTAATCAAAATAAATGCTATTCAAGATCTTCATGCAACTTTACTATTGTAAAAAGGATTGTAAAAAAGAATGAACTAAACACATGAGAGCTCCGGTAAGATTGGTACCAACAGGGGTTAAATGAGCCTGCAGTACTCTGTAGGGAGCCAGGAATCAAGAGGCATGTGCCCATCTGTTTGGTTTCTGAAGACTGTTGTAGAGCAGCTGTGCGTTATCGCTGATGTCCAGAGGAATAGTTTCTTATAAATTCTGGAAGTTAATATGCAGGAGACTTGGCTTTTCTGCTCCTTTCCTGGATGCTTATAGATAAGCTTTTTCAGTCTGCCATGGAATCACTTAATAGTGGTCCTTGTTTTCTATAATTTCCAGCTTTTGACTGCACAAGTGTCCTGGGTTCAGCAGTAGCAGTCATTTTTCTCCTTCTTAGTAGCTGGTGCAGTGCTGTGGTTTTGACTTTCAGCCTGGGAACAGCACTGATGACTCCGATGTTTTCAGTTGTTGCTAAGTAGTGTTCACTCTGACCAAGGACTTTCTGAGTCTCATGCTCTGGCAGGGAGGAGGGGAAGCTGGGAGGAAGCAGAGACAGGACATCTGACCCAAACTAGCCAAAGAGGTATTTCGTACCACAGCATGTTATGCCCAGTATATAAACTGGGGGCAGTTACGCGGAAGGGTTAGATCACTGCTGAGGTCAGGCTGGGTATCAGTTGGTGTGTGGTGAGCGGTTGTATTCTGTTCCCTTGTTATTTCCCTTATCATTATTATTATTGGTGGTAGCAGTAGTGATTTGGTATTATACCTTAGTTGCTGGACTGTTCTTATCTCAACCTGTGGCAGTTACATTCATTCAGTTTTCATCCCCATCACTCTGGGGGCAGGGGAAGGAAAAAGTGGGGGAGTGAGTGAATAGCTGTGTGGTTCTAAGTTACTGGATGGGCTTAAACTGCATCAACAAGGAACTCTGCAGGTTGGAAATATGACATTAATTGATGCCTAAGACATAGTGCAGCGGTAGTATCCAGTAAGCAAATGTGATAAATTACTAGTGCCAGTCAGTCATCATGGTGTGTTGTTTCACAATGTTACTCTTTCACTGAGATTTTTGTGTCCAAGATGGTAGACCTGCAGACTGTGTTGCCTCTAAATGTCACTGCATAGACAGCAGAAGTTGGATAATTCACTGCATGACATGTTTGTCCTTCCCAGATTTCTAGCCTGACTGATGCTATTAATTTCTGTGACTGCTTTTTTTTCTTTAAAGAAGTGTTCAAACTCATACTTGCCATGTGAAATGCCATTTTTGTTAAAAATCTGTCACTTACAGCTTTCACATGCTAGATTATATGATACATGAGTTCTGTCAGATGAGTTTTTCTTCACTATGTACTGCAGCTCATGGTGGGCTTCACAGATCTTGAACAGCTCTGCTTTTGATGGATGTTAGTGCATTTTCTCAGTGGCTGAATTTTATTAGTTTCCAAAGATAACAGTCCATGAGGCCACATACTCAGGTGTTTATGTGTGGGAAGGGTGTCAGAAGGAAAAAAATTGAAATATCCTGCTCTGTGCCAGATTATGCCCTTCAGAATATGTGCATCTGCTTGGTATGATGCTTAATGCAATAGTGAAACTCTGGGCAGACAGAAGTGTCTCCCTGACATAGAAACTGCTGATCTTGGGTTCATTGAAACACTATGAACCTCAGTGTCCTTTTCTGTACAAAGAAAATAGTAGTATTCAATCCCAAAGAGTTTTCAGATAATCTTAAGGAAAATTGCCAATGAGGTTACTCTAATGGAAGGTCTGAATTTCTTTGTTACACCTGAACATGGACTATTTAGAGACTGGAAGAGCCCTTTCAGACTGCATATGCTGCTTAGATCTGTTTCTGGATCAGCCCAAAGCCAAAATATCATCTGGGTATGGTTCTTGAGACTGAACACTGTGAATAAACCAGTAGGATAGATGCCATTTAAAGTGTACTAGAGCATTACTGCATATTCTTGAGCACCATCTGCTGGCACTTTCTCATTTAGCCAGTATTTACATAATTGGAGGCATCTTTACCTATAGAATGTTCCTGAAAGAAACAGGAGCTGAAGTTATCAAGAAAATAAAGTCTGTATATGTTTCTTCAGCATGCTTGGAAAGTGGCCAAAAAGAAAAGGTCTGGAAAGGGCTTTAGAAATGCCTACCAACTTGGTACATGAAAAAGGAGACTTACTTAAAGCCCTAAATGCAGCACAGAGATTTGTACTGAGACGACTAATGCCTGGAATAAGGATTTTAGCATTGCCAAGGGACAGAGCTCTTTTTGTTCTGGCTCAGATGAGACACCAGACAGTTCTCTAGCCAAAATGGTCTCAGGCCAAAGAATGGGATGGTAAGGGGTTTCAAAATGAGCAACTCAGCAATAGAGGTGCCAGATTTGTTTAAGACCCTCCAGAGAAAAATTTCAGAAAAAGCTGTGAGGATGAGGGCAGGAGAGAGGGAGGAAGAAATAAGATGTTAGTACTGATCTATCTTAGCGCTTTAGGGCACGGATGCTCAATATCTATATGTGCTCCCTTTCAAGGGCTAGAAATCCAGCACAGTCTCCAAAACATATCTGAAGAGATTACCTATATTGTAGCCAATAATAAAACATGTAAACCCACCAGAATTTACTTTAGAACAGCTAGGCTGGGTGCAGGCTCCAAAACCCTCCCAATCATTTATCTGTTTGACCTTACCAGATTTTGGTGCTAACCAGTTTCTTTGTAGCCCGACAGTGACTGCGGTGTAGTCTTATTTCACAAACTTGGTAGTTCTATATCCAACACCTTCCTGCACAGCATCTCATCAGGAGGCCATGTCACAGCAACATCTCTCTACCCTGTTTTGGGAAGCCTCCCCCAGCTGCTTTCCATGTTTTGCATATTGGGGGTGTGTGTGGGAAGGATTTTATTCTTCCAGTGGTGAGGATTGATATGAGATCTGATGTCCCATGTGATGAGATTCCAAAAATTGATTTGGACTTATTTGTTGCTTGGCTGAAAATCTAATCTGTCAATGGATAGGCAGGGAAGCCCAGACAAGGGTTATCTCTGTATTTCTGAAAACTAAACCACTGATATATATTTGTGTGTGTTTTTTTCACTATTTTTAGCACCTTTAATATCTCCAAAAGTTACGAATGTTATTCTGAGTCCTGTGGTGAAGTAAGGACTCCTGAGCGGTACCTGTTGTATTTTATACTGAAGATTTACAGAGATGAAAAGAAAGCAAAGTAGAAAACACAACACAGCGAATGCTGTGTCCCACAGAAGCCATTACTTTTGCTGAGGCTCCCTAGAGATCAATAAGGTGGCAGATGTTGCTTTGCCCTTGTGGTTTTTTACACAGATACAAAATGAAAATATGAGAATTTTCAAAGTTACCGAAGACTGCAAGATATGAAACAATTATACCTTAAAAATACTTTTTCAGATGTTTCTGGAAAGTTAATCTCTGGTATGATACATGTACACAGGGAAAAATATTACATAATCACAATGCAAAATACCAAAACATTAAAAATTACTTTATGATGTATGATACTTTTTGAGTCTTTTCTATGATTCTTTTTGATGCAGCTCCTTATTTCAAAATCAAGGGTGTCTACCTCTTCTCAGGAGTCCAGTGTTTTTTCCAAAAGCAGTATGAGTACTGCATTCTATACCATTGGATATTCAAATCACAATATAGCTATTCAACTTTATTTAAAAAGAATATTTATTGAACTAAAAAAATAGCCAGATGGGTGTACTATATTTTTATTTCTTCAGATACAGCATATGTAAGTTTAGATGCCTCTTACAAAATGCATATTTCTGCTTTTACATCAGCCTGATGCAGCTAGACCTTGCAGTACATTTTCCACTGACAGGGAGAATAGAATAATGCATTAAATCTAAACTTTTTAACTTCCTTTAACTTCAGCATAAAATGTTTTAAAAAAATCTTTAATACGTACATTCAGAATAGTGTATTGTCTATCAGAAACAAAATTATAACTGGAATTTAGCCTAATTTCCTGCCTAGATTCTCCATATTTTTTGTATCAGTTGTTTTACTTTCAAATGTAACACATCACTGTGAGGAACTGTGGCAGTCCAGCTTGTGATTAAGTTTAAACTAGATCTTTAATTTGAATTAAAATCCTTCCAAGGTTTTGTACCCTTTTCAGTGAGTAATATTTTTGTCAGTTCTAAGAGGAAAGAATACTTATAGATAATCATTTCTGTGTATATGAGGAAGTGTAGAAGGGTACAGGTAGCACCAATATTGTTTAAAATCCTTATCACTGGTAAGTAAGGAATATTAAGCTCTGATACCTTTAGCCTTGAGAGAAAATTGCCTTCAAAAAACAATTTATTATATCTTCTACTGGGAGATTCATGTAGAGTTATTAATGTAATAAAATAAAAAAAGAAAGTAGATTAATGGTCCTGTTGCTGCTGAACTTCTTAGTTGTATCATTCACTTACTGTCTTTATTCATTTTTTCCTAACCAATGTAGAATTGCAGAGTACAATTTTATTACTGCTGAAGGAGCACCAATAGATTGTTACAAATGCATTTTTTTCTGTGAAGAAAAGAAAGTCTTTGCTAAATGGTATTGATGGATGATAAGTGCTGAAGTGGATATCACTAACCACTCTGTCTGCAGTATGAAGTTTGCATTCAAGACTTAAGAAATTGCAATAAATTAGTGAACTTGAAGCCAAACTAAACAAACAAAAAACCAGAGATAAGAGAGCAATCAGATTTCCATTAAAAGGTTCCAATTAGTGAGGCTGTGAGACAAAACTAATATAAACCAATCTAGAGATGTGGTTTTTTGCAAGTGCCAAAGTGAGGACTGTGCCATGTTATTTCCTTTTTAGCAGGTAAACTAGAGGTTAAGCTGGACTTAGATGGACAGGCCCTATGCTGACTGAAGGCCAGTGGGTCATAAGACTAGGACATTTTCATAGGTGAACCAACAAGTCCAGAATCTGCTTTTTCTTCTTATCTGAAGAGTATGACTTAAACCTTCTGTCAACTTCAAAGACATTTTGCCAGCATAGGTTAGTTTCTCTGGTGCCATTTAAAGTAAGACAGTAAAAGCTTTTCCTGACTTGAGAATCCTCAGGCTTATCAGTCTTTCAGTTTCCAGCCATTTGAGAGGAGTTGTAGAAAAGTTGAACATTTCCTCACCAGTTTAAATGCTCTCTCTGTTATTGCGAACAATAGACAGTTAAAGAAAATTAAACTACCTAATGCTAGATAAAAAAAAAAAAAAAAAAAAAAGAAGAGAAAGACATTAAATCCTAGGAAACTGTGGCAACTCATACTGCTGAGTGTTTGCAACACTACAAAAAGTGTCTTAAAGCAGTTAAAAGTTATATTGTGTAACTCAAGACTGCTGTGGCCTGATTGAAAATGACTGGAATTAATGAGAAGCCTTATGGTGTGTGCCTGAGTTATGGGAGGCAAAGACCAAACTGAAGTTCAGGCTTACATCGTTTAAACTTGTCATGCTCCTTTCTGCTCATACAGCTGACTATTTCCCCCAACTGTGTCAGAACGACATTCATACTGCAAAAAGAAGACAGCCTTTGAGCCAGATGCCATATCCTAGTTATGTACACCTTACCCAGCAGTCAGTCCTAGGTCTCCCATGGTTGCATGTGGTGCCTCATGCAGTCCCAAAGCACAATTTTTAATTGTATTTGTACTTGTGGGATTTTGGTTGATTAGTTTTCAGATCAAAGTGAGACAAATACATGAAGGCAGCTGCATCTTCACCCCATGGAAATGAGCAGGCATTTTGCATTCATTAACTAGTGCCAAATCCACAGCAGGTGATTTTTTGGCACACTTGTGAAAAAAACACCAATCTTAGCAGTGTTGTGCGATGTGTGTATGCCAGCGGAGCAGGTCAGCACAAGAACTGGTCTATGTAAGTCCTTCATAACCTCTATACTAAATGCTGAAGAGCAGCACTGTGTGGAACCAATGGAGGATGGCTACTGTGGGCTACAAGGTGGATCCTGGCTCCTGGAGAAGGGAGTATAGCTCCCAGACCCTGTGATGATGGGGCTCCCAAGAGACTTGCAAACTGAGAAAGGGCATCCTGGAAACTCAAGTAAGCCTGATTAGTGAAATGCAACTAGCAACGGGAAAGAGAAAGACAACTGACCACATCCATGCTACCTAAAACCTATCTCCCCTCTGAGTCCTTCTTGGTCCTTCCTGATCTCTGTTTCCTAGTCCTAGAGCTGCTGCTCAATCACCTCTCCCCTGTCTCCCACCACAGTGCTAACTCCATCCCCATTGCAAAATCAATTTTTTCTGCCCTCCTTTCTCCACACACTGTGAAAAGGAACAAAATTGTTTCCTTTGTCCCTAGTCTTAGAGTATAATTCAGCTATGCTTATTCTGCTGAAGGTTGTTGAGTTGGTTCTGAAGAAAAAATTAAGAAAGTCCTGGTGACCTCATAGCTAAGCACAAATGTGGTTTTAAGCATGGTATGTGCATAATACATCTTGGGCAGAAGGAGGCTTGGGCTGGCAGTGAACCTTATGGTTTTTAAGACAAGAAGGTTCTTCTTGTGGCAGCAGCCCATCTCTGTGTCTTGACCTGTCAGATAAGGGTCTTGCAACTGAAGCTCAGCTTGAACCCGAATGGCAAATTCTCATCCCAAAAGACACTGCTGAGAACAGAACAGTGCTTATTATCTCTCTCCCTTTACCCAGGTAATATATTCTGAATTCCAGTTAAAGCAAGTTGCAGAAAATCTTTGATCTCCTCCAGAAAATAGAAGGTCTGTGGGTGAGGAAAACTATCTCTTCTAGCTCCTCTGTCCCAGTGTGGCATGCAGGGTAACACTCCTCTTCTGCTCTCCCCCAGCCCTGCTGTGGACTGGCATACTCTGTGGGGTTCTGCTCACTTTTTGGTGAGGTAATGACAAGGCACAGTGCCCCTCAGGTGCAGGAAGGCAGTTTTTCATTCTTATAGTCTTGATTGGATGCTTTATCTTGAAATTCATTGTGGGATCATGAGGGAGCATATTTTTCATAGCACAATTTGTGGCATTATTTGCCTCTGAATTTAACAGGCCTTGGAAGCCATCAGTGTCTTTTAGGCTACAAACGGGATGTTACTGGTAGATTTATTTCCTTTGATTCCTTCTGCAGAAATCCCCCTTCCAACTCCAACAGTAACTTCTGAAGCAAGAGGGAAGTGAACTGTTTTTATGCAGCTCCTGGTTTAATGTTAGTACAAAGCTGTCCTAGCAAAGACGCATTATTGTGGAAATCTAGGATTTAGTGGGTCATTGGAAGCAAGGTAAGCATCAGAAAATGCTACACTTTGGCATCACAAAAGTAGCCTCAATCTGCGAGGCTTAATCTTGTGTGCAGTGATTCATGGGTAGTCCATAAAAGAAAAGCAGACCTGCTACATTGAAGTTCAAGGTTGCTGCAAAAAAGGGAAGAACAGTCTTGGTGGATGAGAGAAAAGAAATGAGCTTGTATCAAGAAAAATTCAGACTGGATTTTAGAAAAACCTTTCTAATGGTAGAAATGGTGAAGCACTGCAATAGATTTTCAGGGGATGATGTGGAGCTGCAGAAATGGAAATCTTTAAGAACTGATGAAAAAAAACTATGAGATAGGACATCACTGAAGCCAATCCCTAGATGACACAGGAAAAGCTAGATGACCCCCTGAATTTATTTTAGACTTTTTTATCTACAACTGTAGATTTTATTGCATGGCTCTTAACACTTTACACTTTACACTTTGCTTGTAGTACCACATTCTAGAAACAAGGACTGAACCTCTCACTTAACAAGTCTCTAACAACTGTGATTGTGAAGATGAATTCCAAATTGTGGCAAATAAAAAAGAAATAAAGTAAATCCAAATTGAGAGATTGAGATTTTAAACTAGGCCTGTGGTTTGTGAATACTTTGTACTGTGGAAACTAAAAAGGTCCAAACTATGGGGTAGAGGACTTCTCAGTGGTGAGCATCCCACACTGTCATGAAGATTGCATTCCAGTAAGAATGCAAATTAAATTTTGCTAGAGGCTGAGATTTTTAAGGCTTTCTGCTGCTGGAAAAACATGGAAGTTATTTTCTGTGTATGTTTATTTATCCCTTTTTACCAGGAAAATACTTTACAGTCATAACAGCAAAGTTTTAGAGTTTAATATAATTGAAATGCTGTAGGCAGCAGAAAAAAACCCTACTTTGGAGGCGGAATTCCCAAAGGAAACTGAGTTCTGGTTCCATCTACATTGTCTTGCTAGAATTCTGCTTTTTTGATCAATGAGAAACAGGAGTTTTGAAGCTGAAAATAGAATCAGATGATGAAAATAATTCTAATCAATAAAGCAAGATACAGAAATAGGAGAATAGGAAAGTGTTCCTAGGTGAAGTTAATAAATCCATGTCTGACAGACAAATACACTGAAGTGTACAAATTATATGCTTTTATCTGGAGAGAATATTTGAGCAAGATTAAGGTTTTAATGTCATTGCCTTCTTGTGACAATTAGAAGGAACTGCATTATTTGTTACAGTGAGAGGGCACTGAGCTGAGGGCACTGAGCTGAGGGCACTAAGTTCACTGAGCGTTCAGTCTTCCACACTGCATTTGAATCACCTTTGGTAGCAAATTGCATGCTCTTCTTTAAACAACAAAATAGAGGCAAATCACAACAGCTGAAGAAAAGTGGAGGCTTGCACAGGTTCTTCTGACTTCAGATGTGCACTGAATGTCATGCTAAGGGAAAGAATGGCTGAAAGAAAGAAATAAAAAGGAAGCATCCTATTTGCATTTGTTTGTGTATTTTAAAATACATTTCCTTTATTCTTAGGTTATTGCTGAGGTACATGGATCTCTATGTTATAAAAATATAACGTAGGAAATTCAACCCCTCCCTCCTTCCCCAGTATCCTCCATTTCAGCGATTAAAGGAGTTTGGATACTTTGATGTTTTAAATCCTAATTCCTTTGTTGTGATTTTTATGCTGGCTTTGAAGGTTACTTTGCTGCTTTTTTGTATTTTCATTGCTAATAGTTTTATCAGGACATGCTTCTATTACAGATAAGGCACTTAAAGGAAATACATTATTTAAATGTGAAATGGAAAGAGAGAAAATGTAAAAGTACAGTGTATTTTTCTCTGTCATTCAGAGACATAATAGAACAACTCAGAAGACATAAAAAAGAAATTAATATGGGAAACCACATACTATTCTGGCTTATCTGCTAGCCAGGTCCATATGTGGTCCTTCCACCTTTAAATAACATCAGCTTTGTTTTCAGCATACAAACAAATAAGTAGCTTATATCTGCGTACTCTAAAGGGGAAAAAGCAAGGCACCAATTGAAAAAAATGGCTGAACAAACCATCTGCTTCTGACGGTGGAAAAGGGTCTTTGGTTCTAACTGCCTCCATACATTTACACTATGCCAACCATTCTCAACCCAATTCATTTTATTATAATAATAATTGTTCTTTATTGCAGTAACATCTAAGGATCCCAAATAGGGTTCAAGACCCTATTATTCTAGGCACCATCCATGTGCATAATAAAACAATCTCTGCTGTAAAGAGCTTACTATCTTGACATATGACAAGGCACAACAAAAAGAGAACAATTGCGGGGGAGGGGTGAAGGGAAGCTATCAAGAAAGTCAATACACTGGTTGTGCTAAGTTGCAGCATCTGAGCACTAACTGATTAGCTATTGTCAAGGGCTTTGTATAATCTGTAGAAATAGCTTTTCATTGTGCCTTCTGTATCACTTAGTTTTCAGTTTTTAAAACACAAATGTGTTTGTTACACCTCTCCAATAAACTGCTAGGGGGAAGTAGGGGAAGGAAAGCTGAAATATGGAAATCTCTAAGGATAAGACTGGAGACTAGGTGAGTTTGGCTCCAACTATACCTAATACCTGTACCCAAGTACATTAGGGGAAATTTCACTACTTTATTCTTAAAAGAATCTAAAGGAAAATGGAAGTAATTTTGTAATTGATACTTTTGCCATACAGCTACTGCAAATCTAAGAAAACAATGCATGCAAGCAGTTTGTGAGTAAATTCTCTTGTATTTTTGTTTGGGTTTTTTTGTTTGTTGTTTTTTTTTTTTTTTTCCCCTTGTGTAAGTGTTTTTAAATAGCATAGTAATTTGGATGCATAGTAAACAGGAGTTGAATTAGTTTCTTTGACTGAAATGCAGATGTCTCAATTTTCTCTTTCTGTTCTTAAATTACATGAGCATAACATCCCTTCCCAGGATAGAGTTTATATATTCTATATAAATTCTCTATAATACACATGGGTACTAGAGTCCTGTAAATTTTCTGCTAGTCAATTATTATGTGAGCATATCAATGAGAACAAATGACTACAGAAGATGTGAAAACAAGAATAAAGACAGCTGCACTTTTTTGTCTCAGAAAAGCCTTAAGAGAAACTGTACGGGTGTTGGCAGTTTCTGAGTTTAAACTACTAAGTGTGATATTTTAGAAATTTTATTATTTAACTGTTTGGAGACAAGAAGAATTTGTGGAAAAGAAAGTTTGGCAAACCAATGCCAGAAAAAGGTAGTTTTGGCATTTAACAGTATTTCGCCAAGGTATGTATACAGAATCAGTATAAATCCTGGCTGGGCCATGAGTAACTGTGTTCACTGGATCACTTTTTCAATGCCTTGCAGGTTAGTCATGTCTATTATGGCTCTGAAAGTTCCCTAAACTTTACTGTAATTTTCTTTTTTTGCCCAGACAGCACTACCCATTCATTACTGGCACCTCATTTTGTTGTCAGACCTCTGTGTGAGTGACAATATCAAGAGTATTCATGCAACATAGCTGTACAGGGATGGCTGGGGGTACATAGCATGTATCATCAGAGTTATCTCAGGTGCCTAATACTGAACTGTGCTGAGTAACTGTTGACTATGGGGTGGGAATGCAAGACTAGGGGCTAAGACTCTGGTTGCCTCTTGGGAAGCAGGATGCCCCTGTGTGTCGACTTGAACATGAAAATATTAAGATGCTAAAGTGCCTGCTAAAGTGCCTGAGGAGATGGTATGGTTCCCAGGAGAACTTGACTGTGGTGGCAGCTGTGAGCCAAGCTCATGGGTCCAGTTTTTAATGGCCAGCCACTGGCTGAGCCATTTTCAGGAGAGCACTGGGTGAATTTAGGCAGTCTCCTAACTAGGCTGAAGAGGGACACTCTGAACATTTTGAAAGAATCAGTCCATTTGTAGAACCCTTCTGAAAAAGATTTATCTGCAAAGCTGAACTTTCTCTGGGGTTCAGAAAATTTAATCTCTCTGGCCTAAGATGCTTAAAAGCATTAAATATATGAAGCTTAACTTCTGCTCTTTCCCTATAATTTCCTCCTAACTATCTCAGGTGGTGCCTTCTTTGACTTGAAGTCTTCAATGTATTGTTAGAATTTTTATTTACGGATGACCTGGGGAGTCTGGAGAACTAAATACAGTAAGCACTACACTAGACAGTGGTTTGTCTGAGAGGTAGGCACTCCAGTGATATGTCTAGCCATCTATTTTTTTTTTTTTCAGATGTATCCTTTTAAACACAACTGGTTTCTTTATGAATTTCAAATTGCTGTTTTTCTCTCTCTGTACAAAATATGTATACACACTCACATGAATACAGACATGTGCAAGTGATATGCATATGTGCAAACTCACACATGCTTTTTCCCTAAATCCAGTGAGAAAAGCAAGTATCCTTTTCTCACTAGCTGAATTGCATTCTGCAGTCTGCCACTGTTTTACAGGGTGAATTTTAAGAATTAAGCAGAAAAAAATAAATAAAACCTCTAGGAAAAAAAGCAAGCCCTCAATCTAGTCAGTGTCAATTAAAAGGGAGCCTCTGATGCAAATGCCACATCAGCACCAATTTTGTCACTTAAGAACTTTAAGATCAGAAGCAATTACCTTCAATAGCACCTTGTTTTTATGTGTCTACCCTTCATAGCCTTGGCTAGTAACTCGGCCTACACCATAATTTACACTGACATCTAATTTCAGTGGATCTGCAAGTAATCTAACTGAAGATGGAGATACTGAGAGTAAGTAGTCTTCCTTTATCACTGCAGACATAAAGATTCATTAGTTTTTGCCAATTCAGAAAGTGGGTCTTACGGGAATGAAGTTTTTTTTGTGTGTGTATGTGTCTGTTTTGCATATCTCATTACTTGAATTATTTCCTGGTTTAGGCAAATGATTGCTGCCTTTAACTAGATGATTAAACACTCTAACAGCTCACAAAGAGAAAAAAAAAAAAAACAAACAAAAGCTGAGTACTTCTAGCATTGAGTAGATTTACCATTTTCAAGTGTTTCTGCAAAATGAGAGCAAAAGAAAAAGAATGCATTCATCGATAATCATATTCTTTGAAGTATGGTAGAGACCTGGCAATTTTATATTGCGTATGAAAGTCAGAGTATTAGACTAAGATTATTTTAAGAAACACTTTCATCATTTTCTAATTGACAGAAAGGGCAAGTCTGCCAGCCACGCAGCTTGATGTTTTTTTGTGAAACAATGAAAGAACCCCACAATGATGTGATTAATGATTTGCATCCATTTTCTCTGATCCCCAAACTTGAATATAGAGACGAGAGCTGATCTCTGTGCTATTATCCTGCCTCCTATTCAGAGCAGGCTAATACTAGCACAACTTCTTTTGTGACGCTTGTTCCACAAGCCAAGGAATTTGCATATCACAGAGAATAAGGTTATGTAACTCAGTTGTTGATTTTGATGTCACAAAGAACTGTCAGGGTTGATTTTGTCACAAATAGCATGGTTTTAAAGTGGGTGTTATAAAAATGTGTGTGTTCTTGCTTGTTATTTTACATTATGCAAAACTGCTTAATGTTCCAAATACATAATTAGTAAGAGAAATGTCTGCAAGCTGTATGTCACCATGTTGCTTTACAATTAGCGTTGTGCAGATTGTAAAACAAGACAATTGTCACAAAAGACAACTCTCATTTCTTTATTTGAAAATGCAGTTGCCCTAAGAGCAGTCTTTCCCAGACTGTTTTGAGATTGTTGTAGGTCACTTTTATGCACTCTTGCAGAACAGTTGCAAACGCCGTAAATCAAAAGTTTAGGTGACTCTTGCTGCTGGTTTATGTTCTTAATGTCCACCAGAGAGAGTGACCTGTTTCAAATTGGACTAAGAGACAGAAAGCCTGAACATTAAAGGACACTCAAGTCTGACAATTGTTGCATAAGGACTGATTCTCAGGACAATTTACTTGCTCAGCACCTGACTTGCCACTTTTTTCACTCACACATAAAATGATGACCAAAGGGGAGAAAGATAAATAAGAACCTGCTGCAAAGAGCGAGAAGAAACATGGGAGACAGGGAGAAGTTGCTACTGATGCCCATTGTAAAAGTATTGGCTGCAGGTACTTAAAATATAAACTAAACCCATGAAAGGATAAAAAAGGACAGTTTTACCACTTCAGTTTCTTGACATTTTTCCATGATAGGAATGAAGGTTTTCTGAGGCATAACTTAAGGTACAGAAGTTTTAGCAAACAAATTGTTATGGTTTAACCCCAGACAGCAACAAAACCCACACAGCCTCTCACTCACTCCTCCCCACAGCCAGCAAGATGGGAGAGAGAATCAGAAGAGTAAAAATCAGAAAACTCGTGGGCTGAGATAAAGACAGTTTAATAGGTAAAGTAAAATGCATGCA
This sequence comes from Bolborhynchus lineola, assembly GCA_025448015.1. Classification (NCBI taxonomy): domain Eukaryota; kingdom Metazoa; phylum Chordata; class Aves; order Psittaciformes; family Psittacidae; genus Bolborhynchus; species Bolborhynchus lineola. The sequence continues at coordinate 38,957 of JAOEHX010018064.1, read as the reverse complement.
TGCAAACAAAGCAAAACAGGGAATTCATTTACCACTTCCTATTAGCAGGCAGGCACTCAGCCATCTCCAGGAAAGCAGGGCTCAATCATGTGCAACAATTACTTGGGAAGACAGACATCACCACTCAAAATGTCCCCTCTTCCTTCTCCTTCCCCCAGCTTTACAAGCTGATCATGATGCCACATGGTCTGGGGTACCCTCTGGTCAGCTGGGGTCACCTGTCCTGCCTGTGTCCCTTCCAGCTCCTTATGCACACCCAGCCTACTTGCTGGTGTGGTGGGGTAAGAGGTTGAAAAGGCCCTGATGCTGTGTAAGCACTGTTCAGCAATAACATAAACACCCCTGCATTATCAACACTGTTTTCATCACAAATCTGAAACATAGACCCTTATCAGCTACCCTAAATAAAATTAACTCTATCCCAGCCAAAACCAGCACGAGTAAATACCAATGGAGATGAATATACAAAATCTGGGACCAAAAATCTTTAATTTCCAGGATGTCTTTTGATACTCTAAGCATTATCCTGTCTGTAAGGCAAATACTTGTAAGGAAAGCCTAAGTGGCATCAGTCCTGACTGCATCTTTCCTATATACAGGGTAAAGAATTCTTTTTGCATTCTTGGCTGGGAACTCAGTCAGAACTATGTGATGCACTCATGGGGATGGCTTCTACCTGGGAAGTAGGCAAAACACATCCCTCCCCCTGCCCTGCTCTTCCACAGTCCCCACCTCATAGAAATGTGCCAAACGGTCTCACTTGTCTCATCAGACTTCACTACCCAGGAGCAAATTATTTTGTCTGTCTTTAGTATTTCTTCTGGATACAAGGCACCTTTCTCAGGACTGAGGATATCAAAGCAGAACAGAGTGTAACAACCACTTCACCTTCCTTGATTGTTTTTTTTTTTTTTTACTCAGTTATAGAAATGAAAGTTCTGATTGCTCTGAAGGATAGAAGGTCTTTACATCATTCTTTGGTGAACAGTCAGTCTTTCCCTTTGCTTGTTAGCTCTCCACTGACTTCTAATAACCTTTCTGAGACACCAATTTATTCCATTAGAACAGGAACTTTCTACACAAGATTTTCACAGTGCTTGGGTTACCAGCTAAAGTTAGTTTTATGCTACTGGCTTCAGAGAATATTGACATAGAGGAAAATTCCTCGAACCTTTCAGACAACCAGACTTTGTGTACTAGCTCCCAGAGATTCTTCCCGTTCAAACTTTTGAAATGGGAAACTTTCAATTATAAACATTTTTTTGGTGTATATTTTTAACCTCATTTAAAGCAACTGTAACAACTTCCTTCAATAATATGTTGTATGATTAGCTTTTCACTGCCAACCCAAGGATGACCTAACATTTTTTACTCCAAAGCTTGTTACTAAAGAAACTTGTCAATTGCAATATGCAGAAACATCTGTGCCTTTTTGTTTCTTGACACAATTCCAGATATCTTTTATTCTCTATAGTAATCAAATTAAGCCTCCATCAGAATGCAAATATGATTGAGAGGTTTTAGAGAAATCTACCCCAATACCAGTCTTTCCTTAAAATATTTTCAATATAAACCACATCTGCTTTATGTGTTATTACTTTTTCTTTTTTTTTAGTCTCTGTCACACTGCTAATATACAGTGCAGATACACTGCCTTTATGTTTATTTATGGTGTTCTGAAGAAAGTCACTATATACTTTCCATCAGGACTGCTAGTCCTCTTTTTATTTCTTATGGCTGTTATCGCATTTTAATGTCATGTACTAGTAGCATCACTTTCTCTGCTTTGTTGTCCAGGTTTTTTGCATTACCCTTGGAACTTTAAAATTGTTTCTCTCAAAAGTCATCCAATTTCTTATGTGAATTAAGTGCAGTAACTTTCATTAGCTTTATTGATTCCTACTCTCATTTATTTCCATATCATATTTCTTTTTTGTTGTTTTTGTCTCCTGGGGTGTGTGTGTGTGTGGATTTTTTAATTTATCTTCCTGCCTTCCATTCTTCCTTAACCATAATTGCAGTCTCATTTACCTGACTTTACTTTCCTCTGTGTACTGAAAACAGGTGTGGATTCTCTCCCCACAACATTCTTTATTTCATATTGTCTCATAAAACCCTTTTACGCTGATTATAGCATCTTAGTACTTCAAGGATTTAGCAGAAGTCAGTCTGATAAGGTTCAGAGATCCCTTTTCTGTGGCAAAGTCCCTGGTGGACCTCTAAGGCTCAGCCTCTTCAAGGAACTATTTATTCATGCTGTATGGCCAAAATCCTCTGACAAGTTGCCAATTACTAAGCTGGTCTGTGAATGTTTCTGAAAGATCTTTCCAACCTCTTAAGCATCTTTAGCATATCTTGGTGCAATAGGCAGTAATTTGGTTTTAATAATCATCAGATATGCAAAATGTCTTTCTTGTCAGTTCCCCACAGTTCCCCCTACAGCCAAGAAATGTTAAGCTAGAATAAAGTAAACATTTATAAAATCCAAATAGTAACAGCTCAGTCACTATGTTTAGGGAAAGAAGTACATACATAAAAGAAAATTTGTAAGTTAGATCATATCCAAAAGGTGTCTTTCTTTCTTTGACCAAGCAAGACATCAAGATGGTTAGATGGACTTGCACACAGAAGGATTTATTACACAAAATCTTTCTCTAACATTATCACTTTCCCTGAAGAGATTCCTTGTTTGGGAATACATATTACCTTATGTGCCATCAATTCTCTCCAAGTTCCTCTTCAGATTCAGACCTTCAGAGTGCAGATTCATATCTGAAAAATTCCTGTGGACTCTCACTTGACTTAAATGGTTGTCTGAATAAACTGCTGAGAAAGGCTTAACTGGACTAATTGATTTTCAGAAACACTGATGCTTTTTGTGTATAATTTTTAAAGGCACTGGTTATCTAGGTGTTACAGTAACTATCCCTGTTCATAAATAGCCACCAATATACAAATCTTTGGAAAAATGCTTCTTTCCCCCAGTTGGGTATGAATCAACAAGCAAGTCATCATCATCAAGTACCCAATTTTTCTTTATAACACAAGTCACAATCCTCCTTACTCTTTCTGCTTAATCCTGCCCTTTGCTAGAAGGTAAAGGTTTGCTTTAAAGTTACTTTGGAGCTCACTCTTTCCATATCCACCTCAAACTTAATATCATTGAATAATTTTCTTTGGAAGAGATTTCTGGAGTTCATTAATCCTGTTCAAAGCTAGCTCGGTTTCAAGGTCTGATCAGGATCAAGTTGAACTAAGTGTGAAAATCTCCAAGGATGGAGACCCTGAAATTTCTCTAGTCATTTGTTCCAGTGTTTAATCATGCTCACCATGAACATAATTTCTTCTGGTCCCAGGAAATTATCTTTGCTATACTTTGTAACAATTCTCTTTTATGCTTTTGCTTGTCAGGGCTGAATAGCTGGGCTCTGTCTTCTCTATAGTTCACTTTTAGGTATTTGAAGGCAGCAATCTCTTCTCCCCTTAGCCTTCTTTTTTACAGACCAAAAGAAAAAATAATTCTTTTGGTCTCTGTATGTCATGTGCTGCAGTCTCGTAACCATCCTAGTCACCAATTACTTCTGGAAGCATCCAAAGCTGTTTTGGATGTAGCTTCAAATGGGCAAACCAAAAGGAAATAACCACTCATGCCTACTGGCTAAGTTTTTAATGTCCAGTATGTTGTTTAGTTCACTGCCAAAAGGGTGCCCTGCTGTCTTGTATTGAACTTGCTGCCCACTGTTCCCTTATCTCAGAGCTGATTTTAGCCAGTCACCTCCAGCCTTGCTGTTACCTGGTGTTAATGTCATACCAGGTGTAGGATTCTGCCTTTGCCTTTGCTTTCTTTCACTTTCCTTCCACCTTCATGGGTCAGCTGTTTTTCCATTTGTCAAAGTCCCTGCTCCCCCTCCAGTGTATCAACTGCTTCCATCTGTTTGGTGGTGGTCATGAACTAGATGAACTTATCCCAAAGTGTTTAGTTGTATCAGTGTTTATACTGAGCTCTAAGAAGATCCACTTGTAACTGGATGCCTGTTAAACTCTGAACTATTGAACTATTAGTGCAATGATCCAGTCCATTTTTCCCTCTCCTTGAAATTTGACTGTCTGTACCACTTCAGGGTGCCTGCAAGAATGCTATGGGAGACTGCGTCAAATGCCTTGCTAACGTTAAGGTAAATGACACACACTGCTTTCTATTGGTCTGCAGACCCAGTCATTTCATCATGGAAGGCAATCAAGATTAATTAGGATAATTAAAGATAATTATGGATAGAGGATATTTATAGACTTTTTCCTACCTTCTGTCAACTTCAGAACCATACTTTACAACCTTACACTTGTGGTTAGTTTGCTATTCCAGTTTCTCAATCTACACTGGTGAAGATTTATTAATTCCTCTCATAATTAGTCCCTAGTTGCATAGTTTTGATCTCAGGTTCTCTCTTCTCTATTTCATTGCCTCTTCTCCCTTGCAAAGTTGGTCTATCTTTTTTAAATATTGGTTGCTTATTTCATTAGTTACACTGCAGCTTCTGCTTTGCTCGTTTCATTATACTTTAGACCTTCAAAGCTCTTTATATAGAAATACATTCATAACTTGATTGTATTTACCTTTGAGTAGATTACTGGCACAAATGTTATTATATGTGAATTTGGCATATCTATTATATATTTAAAGAATAGACTTTGATTTACACAGATTGGGAGCATGCTTCATATAGCTTATTGACAGGTAGGATAACACATTTAAATTTGGCACACAAATTTTATATGCAAAAGATGGAACTGAACACTTAAGCTGAAATACTGTATAGTTTTGTAGTAGGGGGAAAATGCATATCTACATTTGCAATTTCATTTGGTAGATGCTCTATTTATATGCATATGCTGCAAATGTGGATTTTAAAAGAAAATAGAAACCTGCTGTATATCTTGGAGTCTTGTCAAGCTTTGATTTGCTCCTAGGTAATTGTCTTATACTACAAACCTGAAGGATCATTTATAAAGCTTTTAGATGGTGTCCAATGCAGTATTTAGGTGTAAAAGGGATTATTGTAGTAAATGAATGTTGTCTAAAAAATAGCAGAAGAAAATCTGTTTGGTGTTCAGTTAAAAGCACAATGACTGTCATTTATCTTGACTCAGAATTTTGGCTGTAAGTCTTCTGGCTCACACAGTTCCAAAACGAATAAGGATACATGCTTTTCCTCTTCTCTATTTCTTATCCAGAATGAAGCAATTATGTTTTAGAGGAAACCATTTAAACAACAACCAATTTCACTGCAAGCATCTAGACCTCCAGCAGTTCTTCATGACTCTTGCTGCAATGACATCTGTAAATGCGTATAGTTGCTGCAGTGTGCCTCCTAGTGTTTTCTATAATTCTGTGGGAGAAACCATATTACTTAATGCCTGCTGTGTTCAATACTGTATTTCAGTAGTTACTGCCTTAATGGACATATTACGCTCACCAAAAGAGTATGCCTGAGAATCTAGGTAGACACTTCTCTGTGTGTGTGTATAAATGCAAACTGCTCAGACTTCCATGTTTTTACCTACACAAGAATACATAATTGAGAGAAGTGGAAAGATTTTGACAGATGTATAAATAGATTTCTCCAGAGAAAAATATGTCATGTCACTGGACATTCTGATTGTCCAATGTATTACTTTTGAAATAGATACCTTATTTTCTCCTGACAGAATTATTCTAGCAAAATTAGCTTTTCCTTCACGGAAGTGGATCATGATAAATGGATAGAAAGTGCTGCATTTAACTCCTGGCTTGCCTTTCAAGTTGCTTGATACTCCCATTGAGCATTCTTGTCTTTAGAGCTGACAGCACCTGAAAAGCAGGTGGCGAACATCCTACTGTGGATACCTAGCATCCTATTCTTTCTACTTAAGATGATAGGTACAGGACCCAACTGTTTGTGTCTGTACTGGGAGGAAGGCACTCTAGCTCAGTGTCATTGTGTATCTGTCAGAACTGTTGCATTATAGCTTACTTCTAAGTGATTCATATGCAGAGCCAGAATTGAAGTCCAATAATCTTCATGAATGCCAAAAAAGACGTACAATAAATGAAAACAGACAATAGGTGATTACAGCTAAAAGGTAGAAAAGTTCTCATGGAAGTATTGTGAAGCTGAAACCACACAAGGTATAATGGAATGTGAATAGTTTTCTGCATTTTAAAATACAGATTAATGATAACCTGGAAATGAATCTTCAAAATGTAGAATTTTAGGAGTCCAATTGCATATTTGGCTTGAATTTAAGTACTTTGTCCATACATATAATTACACTTTCTTTGATCACCAGGTCAAACAACTTTTTTTCCCAGAAAGACCCTTTCGTCTTAAAATTGAACTCTTACACCCCTAATTAATGTAATTCTATTCTCTCTCCTCATTTTCCACTTTCAGTACTTTTTGACCAAAGGAAAACTAAATGATGAATTTGGTGTGGGTTTTTTGTTGTTGTTTTGTTAGGTTTTTGGTTGTTTGTAGGCTTTTTTGGGGTTTGTTTTTTTTTTTTTTGTTTTTGTTTTTGTTTTTTTTTTTTTTTTTTTTTTTGGTTGGTTGGTTGGTTGGTTGGTTTTGGTTTTGGGGTTTCTTGAAGAGAAAAATTCATCCTGGGACTGGGTTAGTCAGAGCTAGCCTGAACAGGAATGTCAGTCAGAGCAGAATCATTTTGTCAGAACTCTGAGTATCTCAAAACAGGGTTGTATACTGGGAAATACTGAGCAGCTTTAACAATAGATTATGCTTCCAGAACTGTTTATAGTGTATCTAGTTAAAACCAGGAGGGAAAAAGAAATTTTTTAAAAAGCAACCAAATCAAACTTTGATAGTGTCAGTCTTGAGCAATACTTAACATAATACAGCATGACCATTTTTCTTGGAACTATTACGTGACGATGCTTTTTCTCTTGGTAAATCATTTCAGATTTATTTTAAAGGGGAAAATGGGTAGTTGTCCATAAAATAAACAAAATTTTGGTTACTTATAAAAGGTGAGAAGACCAATCTGAAGGAAGTTCAAGTGCCCCCTGAAGTCTCAGCCAGTGCTGCAACAAACACGAGTTAGAAGTCTTTCTGGGAAAGGGAAGAGGAAATAGAAGTGTGCCCTCAACAGGAAGAAGTGAAGCAGATTCTGATTCAGCTGGGGCCTTTTATCTGTGTTAGACTATGAGCTTAATGGCAGTGAAATGGTAATTAGTAGGTCATCAGGCTGAAGTTGAAATCTATGAATACCTGAAAGGAATAGTCTAAGTATTCCTCTTGTATTGGATAGGTAGGTCGAGATAAATCCCTTCTGGCTACTATGCTAGATGTATTTGAAAGAGAGAGAGGTAAGGACAAAAATGTGTGTGTATGGTTATCCTCACACTAGCTGAATCTGTATTTTTATGTGCTGTCATAAACTAAAAATTTAGCCAAAAGTGGAAAAAAGGAGTGTCAGAAGAAAACAGTGTAAGAAGTGGCAGAAGTGTAGTGGACTACATGAATAAAAAATGTGCCATTGATGCAATCAGATACAAGGAAAGTCTTTTTGTTTTGGTTTGTTTTGAGTTTTTGTGGAGCGGGATCCTGGATAGGACCTCCAAGGCCTTGTTTCTTGCTGGAGAGACAGAATTTAGGAGTAATTTAGAATTTTGTCAAATTTAGACATAAAACTAAGATCGGGTAAGAAAACAGAAGACAATACGTAGGCTCCTTTTGGATTGTAGCTTTAACAAATAACTTGACAAAGAATATTAAATATAAAGGCATCTCAGCCTGAATTTCACAAATTACTTGAAAATAGTGCCTCTAAAACCTTACCAAATAAACAGCCACTTGCAAGCAACTGAGAAGACTTGTGTTTTCAAAATGCAAGCTAAGATTTCTCCAGTAATGGCAGGGCTCATGCTGAGAACTTTGATCTTGCATTCTGATTTAAGCTCATTTCTGCTTCAAAGACAGTGTAGTGCTGTGATAGATGGCTGCAGTCTGCTTGATTGGACTGTTGGATTACTGCTTGATTTCCCAACACTAAAGAGCTAAACATAAAGCATACTGTCATCATTGCTGGAAGTGCTTTTATTGACACTGGGAAATATTTATTTATGCTATTTATACTACATTTGAAGTATGACAGCAAGGGTTATGTTTTATTCACCTTTAGAATTATACGACACTGGAAACCCGGAGGATGAGCAACAGAGGAGCCTTTATGTGGGCTTGTTACTTTCAGACAGTCTTCCTAAACAAGAAAGAGAACTTCACATACAGCTACTCTGGCTTTTGGACTTGTACAAAGTGAAGAGTTAAAAAATGCTGGTTCTCTTACATTGTGAGCAAATAGGTATTACCTGAATACTTTGCAATCTTGTGGGCTTTTCTAGTTAATAGGATTTATGCTTCCTTCTTTGCAAGATTCATGCTCCCCTTATGCTGAAAGATACTGTATTTCAGTACTGTGAGACCTAGGATGATGTCTTACTATAGCAATGAATCTATGCAGATGTTTGTGAGAGGAGAATCATAAAGAAGAGCCGGCTAATTAATTTTGAAACCTTTCTATAATTTTACATATCAGTCTGAATCTGTACTTGTTTAACAGTAGCATTTGCTTTTACCGTTTCACATATGTGCTTCATTCCATAGGCATTTAAGGTGATTTACATGATGACAGCCACATGAGCAGAGTTTCGACTCTCAGGCTCCCTGTGGCTTTTTCAATGCTTATTTGCTTTTTATAGCTCTCTGTTTCTTACAACAGGTAAGTGGTGACACAAGAAAAAGGCAAAACAAAACCTTGTCTGAATGTTCTTAGCATGTGCTATGAAATGTATTCAGGGACACATTCTTTCTACCTCCATAATCCACAACAAGAAAAGGCAAATTATAAATGACAGTACACCAGGAGACAGAATGCTTGTAAGATTAGTACATGTAGGACTGCCAGTTAACTTGGTCGCTCCCTGAATGATGTTATAAGAAGTCTGAGCAAACGCCAGAGTTTTATTTATTAAAAATTCTTAGGATCACGATGTTGGTGTTGGAAAGCCTTTTCTGTTGAATGCACTTTAAGGATTCAAATACTGTAGCAGTACACTTTTCAAGCAAGCTTAAAATAGCACTGTAGTTTAAAATTGTACTTCTCCATAGCATTGCCCTTGAGAATTAGGCTTAATTTTCCAAGATAAAAAAGTCACAAATGTTGATGCATCATTATCTAAAGTGCTTAGCACACTTAGTTTTTATGTGGAAGAATAGTGTTAAAGAGCCAATTTGGGTTGGATGAAACCAGACCAGTAATAAATATGGATTGTTTGCAGTTAAAATTGGTTTTAAATTGGCTCCTTCAGTTTGGATTTTTCTTTTATATGAAAATGTTGCCTGTTTTAAGAAGCAAATGTCTTGTAGTATTGTAGTATATACCTAATGAAAATACAGAAAAGAAAGATATCAAATAAAATTTCTCTATGAATTACTACCTAGGTATTGCATGTCAAATTTTTTTTTTTTTATTTTTTACTGTAAAACAATGGTGGTTGGTTTGTTTATTTATGGTGGTTTTATGGTGGTTTTTTTTTTTTTTTGTTTTTGTTTTGTTTTTGTTGCTGCTGTTTTATTTTTGTTTGTTTTACTTTTTTTTTTTTAAAGAAATAACGTTCAATTACTAGAATCTTTTAACCTGTTCATATGCTCTGATATTTCAGTGACGCTAATTCATCTTGTAATGATCATCTTCTCAAGGGCTTGAAGTTAATGAACTTTTATTATTTTTATCTTGGAAACTGGAAAATACTGAAAACCACCAAAACAAACAAATGACTTGGATTTTATAAATACGTAATGTTCAAAAAGATAAGCAAGTTTTAATCTTTATTTTCTGGGTTCAAAATCCATGGTCCTCTGGATTTTTACAAGATGAAAAATGAGATCCTAAACTTTGGTTGTGCTTTGTGAAGACCTAATCTTAATTACAATGAATAGCTTAAAAGAAAACCAAGCCAGAGACCATTTGCACCACAAAAGTACAAGCCACTTCTATTGTTACCACCAGACGTCATCCTAAATAGGCAGATTTTTTTAGACTCTGTGAGTAAATGTATGTCTTCAGGCCCTCTCATTTGTAGCTCTAGTTTTATTTCGTTCTGCAACAAATCTATATTCTGAAGCAGCACCCCTCCCAAGATCTATCCATAACAGAACAGAAAGAAACTCTCCCTTCATTTTACATTATCATCCAGTGCTAAAGTAATCTTCAGCTGCTGCCTTTCCAAACTGTACTTGCAATACCAAACCTAGCCCAGACATTTCTTTGCATGTCACAAAACTGATAAACAGAACCCAGAGATTTGCTTTTCTTTCCAGCACAATCTCTCAACCTAAACTGACAGGGCTTTTGTCATCCAGCAGACTGTGTAGTTCTGCAGTTTCTGCTTTCTCTGACCAAACTCTTACTCAAGACATAACTACCCATAAACATTAGTCTAGAGAACCAAGCTCCCTGAGTAAGAGAAAATAGAAGTTTTATTCTTTTGGAACCAGCTTTCCTCCTTCTGATGGTAGGCATAACGGGAGAAAGCCTCATAACAGAGTTGTTAAATTCCCTGTACTTCAAAATCCTTATTATAAATATAAGTAGAAGCCCCTCTACGGACTAGGTTAAAATATGAACTGTTTCTCTTGTTTCTTCCTTACCTAGAGCCCTTTTGAATGCATAAACCTGACGTTTCTATTTCAACTTCTCACAGCCCAATGTTTAAGCCATAATCATACCCAGCAAAAGAAAATTGAAAAGGCCTTTTTTTTTGTTTTTCCCAAAACCTTCATTCTAGACTGGTATTATTTGCAGGACCAATTACTGAAACTAGCTTATCAAGAGCTGTTTTTTGTATCAAGAATTCCCAGCTCATGAAGGAATAAACATCAATCCACAGGGTCATAAGCTTTACAGGCTTTCAAATGAATCTAATTCCTTGGTTTGTCCATTCCTTGACCTTAGCCATAACTATGGCTCTATTCCTAGATTCTCAGATAGAACAGAGATGTACAAACAGATAGGGGAAACAAACTGTCAAACTCATGAACAGTGGAACAAAATGTCTCAGTGAGTTCTGAGAGATAAACATGATTTTACATTTTCATGGCTTCAGGCCCTGCTCCCAGGACAGTTAACATGAACCACTGCCCTACTTATATGCTAATAGCTTTAATATGTTTACAAGAACAGAGTAAAATACCAACAAAAAAATCTTCCAACATGTAAATCCAAGCTTTCTTCTGTGTCAACTCCCTGAATCTTACTGCCATTCAGTGTTTTGTAAACCTCAGCAGAGTCAGCAGCCTGTGTTTGTGCTTCACTGTGGTCAGCCCATGTACGAAGAAAAGCAAAACAGAAGCTATTTGTTGATTCATGATTCAGGTATTGGAAGACGCCTTAGTAAAATCCTCTCTTCATTCTTTGCTCACAGAAACTTAAACAGAAGTCAAATAATAAAGCACAATGTGGTTCATCTCTACCTATTCCATTGGAAGAAAATAGAAATCATTTCTCAAAATAGATGGCTGAGCCTTTCAGGATCAACCAGAAAACTGGCTCTTCATCTTAAAATGAAACAATCTTAAGGACAGTTAGGAAGTATACAAATTTATGGGAGCAGAGGGCTATTTTCTGGCACTGATTTTTATCATAGGTAAGTGAAGACCCTTTCACTCTGTTTTCTACCCTACCAGTACTAGTGTTTAAAAATATACCCTATACCTGAGCTACAAATAATCGAGCAATTCTTTATGTCTGACATAGTGTCACATCCTAGGCCACAGAAGCCTTGTAAACTGTGTACTTACAGCAATAGACTGCATCTGAGAATTAGAGGACACTAGGGAAATTGGTGTTCTTGGTTACCATGACTGTCTTCCTAACCAGAACCATAACTCTACGTCTGCCAACACATAGGGAGTTTCTTGTTAGACTAAAAGAAAACATCAGCCATTTTCTGGAATGGCTATCAGGAATTCTGCCAGGAACCCACAGTTAATCTCTTTCAAAGTTTTCCTGTGCTTAAAAGCATACTGCATAGCCTCCAAACCATTTTAAGACAAAACATAAATTAAATTGCCTCTGGTTTTTAGTTCAAGCAGGAACCATGATAAAGCAAATTTCTCAGACACTACTGTAAGGTGATGCTAATTTATGATACAATCACTGCTCAGCTTAGCCTTTTGCCAGAGGTTTCTGTCAGTCAAAATTATAGAGGGAAGAACAGGAAAAGAATCTTGTCAAACAGGGTTTGGTAAGCATAAGTCAAACTTCAGACCCAAACCTAAACTAATCAAAAAACTAGAGGCTCCAAAGTCAACTTCAGTGAAAATATGATGTATTCTTTCCCCTTGACTCAGGGATGCAGGATGCTATGGAGAAGTAGTGCTTCTCTATAATCCTGACATTACCCATGCACCAACAGCCATATTCCTTTTCCCAGTATTCCGTCTGCAATTGTAAGCTTAACCTGCTACGCTGCACTTAAGAATGGAAATAATCTGCTCTTGGATGATGAGTTAAACAGGAATTACTCTTTCAATGTAGCACTAGATCATATTTTATTTTCCTGAGCCTTTAAAGGTCCAGTAATAAAGTAGGCACTTCATTCCTTCTCCTTTCTAAACCTAACCCGGTTGTAAATTTAGCTATCTTGGGAAAATCACTCACCATGACTCATCCTTTACTGGTTTAGGTTTACTGGTTATACAGAGACCCTGTACAAAGAAGAGAATGAAATAGGAGCTACTTTCTTGCTCTGGCATCTGTTATAATTTTACATCACTGCCAATATTTTGGGGGGAAAAAAATCCCCAAAGTCAATAGCTTCTTCCTGAATCATTCTTTATCACTTCTGAGGAAGTCTTGCAGAATCAGCAGGTTCCTGTTCTCTCTGACCCTGAGCTCTTAAACCAGGGTTTAACAGTAAAAGAGACCTCATACTAAACTACCAATCTCTGCCTTGATTGAGGGGCTTTAGTCAGCAGTAATTGTAGCTCCTAACATGTTGTTCTGCTTAAGCAAAACCCTAAGGCTCCAAAACTTGCTCTACAATTGTAATTTCTGGAATTAACTGTTCTAAGATTTGATGTAAGGAAGTTTTGAAGGATTCAGTAATAAATCAGTGTCTTTCTCTAATTCCAACGCAGTACTCACCTTGCTTTTAACCATAGAAACAATTTTCCCTTCCAGAATCATCGCTCATGAATGACTGATTAACTCTGTGGGATTCAGTACTTCTCAAGACCTTCTCTTAATTTAGGCTTAATTAAAGATTCCTAGTCAAGTGTTCAACATAAAAATTATTCTTTGTTTATAAAACCAGCATTGTATAACAGTTCTTGCAGGATACAACAGAAAAAATAAACTCATGTCTCCGTCATCTGGTTTCTAAAACCAGTGCTTTGAATCTTAATATAAGGATTAACATCAGTAAAGTGACTCTCTTCTGCCACGAGAATTCATTCTACACCAGAATAAGCAGCAGCTTTGGCAGAGGGGAGGCTTTGGCTGTTGTACTCCACAACTTCATGGTCTTAGGAGAAAGAGAGCCATCTCCAGGCACGGACAAAACTGTTTCCTTCTTTCATACTCAAATTTCTGCAAGCCAATGCCCCAGAAGAGGGGAATATCTTATTTTTCTAACAATTACAGTATAGCTCTGGCTCAAGTGTAGGCTTAGCAACAGCAGACATTTTAGTCTAGTTTTCAGATTATAGTGGAGAAGTCATTTAGATTTTAGTCAGAAAACTCATTCTCCTGGCAGTAAGCCATTTTTTACCATAGAAAAGTCTTGGGTGTGGAGCAGTACACAACTATGCAATACTGCATTCACAGCCCTGAGCGCACCACAAGTCCTGACCAGCCTCAAGTAGGACTCTCATCCTCATCTCCATTCATAGGAGTACCTTTTCTGCATAAGTTATAGTTTTCTCCTTCTGAAACTGGTCCTTGTACAACCTGAGGGAGATCTGCAAGGAGCTCTCTGGTTTCTTCTGATCCTCTGCCTGATCTCCTTCTGCACTCTCAATTTACAGCAATCTAGTGAGAAAAGCAAAACAGAAAAATTATTATCTTTCAGCATTTGTCTAGTTCATGTCAATGTCGTTGTGCAATGTAGTACTAACTGTGCGGAATCTACTTTCCATAAGGGTGTGTTTAACCAAAACGCTAACTTCAGTAGTTAGTAATAATACTAATAAAAGTTTTGCAAAATTCATGTATGTGTGATCCAAGTCCTAGTTTCGAAAAAAGCAGTGGTATGACTTTGTCTCAATTTTGTTGGGGAGAAAAAAAAAACCCAACAAAAAACAACCCAAGTTTGAGAGAGTGTGTCAGTTCTGCAAGGTAAGAAAATCAAAAGCCAAGTCAGAAATGAAATCACTTGAGTTAATAATAGCAGTAGATCAGGAGGAAAATACTGGCCTGAAGGAAAGATATAAAATCCTGAGAGAAAATAGAGAGAGTAGAAGAATGGCAATTTAGCAAGATCAAGGATCATTCTGCTTTAGGCAGTAACTAAGCCTGATACTTCCCAGCTGGCTGATGACTGCTGGTCAGCAGAGTGCCATGGGGTGGTTGCAGCAGAACAGTGACCAGTACTGTTATCTGTAGTTATTTTCCATGTGTAGAAAATAATTGTCTTTTACTCCTTAGTTTTGTATAATCCTGATTTGCAAGTCCCCTTCTTTTTTTCCACAGTTAAATCTGTCCAGATAGAAGTAGTCTTCTAAAGAAAGAATTGTAAGTCTTATAAATAGTAAGCAAAAGCCTAAGAAAAACCCATACTGGAATACATGGTGAACTATTTCTCATTACAGTACTAGGGTCACTCTTCTGTTAGAAGGTCTTGCAAGAACCCAAATTATAGACTGTCTAAAAAATCTTATGCTAATGAAAGCTTGCAGTTTACCTGAGAGATGTAGTGAACCTTCCTGGAATTATAACAAAATAAAAATCATTCTTTCTTTCTGGTATTTAACACTTATCTATCTCAGCGATGTTGCATGGGCAAGCAAGAAGCAAAGTTCTTCAGCCCCTGATTTCCTAATCCTATTCCTAGTAGCATTTCTTTGTTGATCTTTAAGACCTTGCATGATCCAGCATTAAGAATTTAAATTCTAAAACTACTGATGGAGAGTGATTCCTTCCATACAGCTCACAGATATGCCACAGGATTGCGGGTCTCTGGTGTGCCAGCCAGAAAATGATATCATTGGGCTTCTGAAGTGCACTGGGTTCCTGTGTTCATTTATCTAGCCTCCAAATTTGCTGCCTTTAGTCTTCATCCAGACTGCAACCTAGTCTGTGTTTAACTTCAGCTGAGAATTAAAGCCTTTCTCCATGACAGTGTGACAGCAAATTAGTCTCCTGGATTTCTCAAAAGCTTTTCAATATATGGTGCAAACTTAAACAGGGGAAATTTAGATTGGATATAAGCAAGAAATTCTTTACTGTAAGGGTGGTGAGGCACTGGAATGGGTTGCCTAGGGAAATTGTGAATGCTCCATTGCTGGTGGTCAAGGCCGGGTTGGACATAGCCCTGGGTGGGATGGTTTAGTGGGAGGTGTCCCTGCCCAAGGCAGGGGGTTGGTACTAGATGATCTTAATGTCCTTTCAAACCCTAACTATTCTATGATTCTATGAAATAGCCAGCACTATGGAAAGTGATTGCTGACTCGGCAGAGCAGACGTTGACTTTTACTGACGAAAGCAGGCAAATTTAAAGTTAGACTGTAAATTCCACCCCAACTGTTGGCCTCCTATTGGTGACAGTAAAAAGAAAGAATACCTGATTAGTTTTTTAGACTTTCCTGCCTTTTGAATTATTTTTATATTTGTTTTGTAAATCTTTTGAATTTACCACATCAGTGACATGAGAGCCCTGCTGCACCAGACAAACCTAGAAAATCCAAACTTGTAAAGTCTCCCTCCTCTACTTACAGCTTATCTACACCCTTGTGTTAGGCTTTTCATGATATAACTGCACATGTTGGTGTAGTATGGAGTTATCCTGATATTTTATTGTGATTTCAAGAAATCACAAATCTATAAAAATAATTTATTCTTTATACAAAGTATAGCTGAGCCTGATATTTTAAAGGAGTTCTTGACACTAACAAAAGTAATTTCCAAGTTATGAAACAGAGCTCAGAACAACCAGTCTAAATGAAATTCAAAGACACTTTGTGCAGAGTGCCAATAGAGTGCCATTGCAATTCCAACACTTTCCCTTGGCTGTGGATATTATTACATTGCTTAAGGTATTTTATTTGAGAAAGAGTTTGGAATAGGAAAAATCCAGGGGGGAAAATGTGACTATTGTGAACATCAGGCTCTTGGAGGTTTGCAAGGACACAGCCACACAATAAGTTGCTTGCTATGCTTTTTCATATGTGTTCACTTTGTTGATATACCTATTTATTTCCAGTTCAGAAATATTTGAACAACTACATTATTCTTTCTACAACTGTTAGGGCCATAACAGCTTTTTAGCATATAAATAACAATTCCAATCTAAAAATGTAGTTGTTTGTAAGAAAGTATATTTTTAATTTTCTAATTCTTTAAGGAAAAATTTAAATCTTCTCAACTAAGGAGGATTCAGCAAGTATTCACATTTGGCCTGAATGACTTGTTACTCATCATAAACAGTAAATAGTTCAGTAATAGAGCATTTAATGAACACCTTGAATACTGTAGTGGCTACAGACTGTATTGAGAAACGTGCGGCAATAATTCAAAATAACTGACACAAGAATTAATTATCATCTTAGAATCATTTCATTGAATCATAGAATCATGGAATAATTAGGGTTGCAAAGGACCTTAAGATCATCTATTTCCAGCCCCACTGCCATGGGCAGGGACACCTTGCAATAAACAATGTCAAACAAGGCTCTATCCAACCCAGCGTTGATGCTGCAATCTCAGCTTCACTGGGCAACCTGTTCCAGTGCCTCACAAGCCTCACAGTAAACAACTTCTTCCTTATATCCAAACTAAACTTCCCCTGTTTAAGTTTTATCCCACTACCCCTTGTCCTAGCACTACAGTCCCTAAAGAAGTGTCCATCCCCAGCCCCCCTTCAGACACTGGAAGGCTGCTGTGAGGTCTCTATGAAGTCTTCTCCAGGCTGAACAGACACAACTTTCTCAGCCTGTCTTCATATAGGGGGTACTCCAGTCCCATGATCATCCTTGTGGCCCTCTTCTGGACTTGTTACAATAGTTGCATGTCCTTTTTATGTTGAGGACACCAGAACTGCACAAAATACTCCAAGTGAGGTCTCACAAGAGCAGAGTAATGGGGCAGGATCACCTCATTCAATCTGCCAGCCACGCTCCTTTTGATGCAGCCCAGGATATAGTTGGCTTTCTGGTCTGCATGGGCGAAGTGTTTGCTCATGTTCAGTTTCTCATCAACCAACACCCCGAAGTCCTTTTCCACAGGGCTGCTCTGAATCTTTTCTCTGCCCAACCTGTAGCTGTGCCTGGGGTTGCTCCAACCCAGGTGTAGGATCTTGCATTTGGCTTGGTTGAAATTCATAATGTTGGTATCAGCCGACCCCTCAAGCATGTCAAGGTCCCTCTGAATGGCATTCCTTCCTTCCAGTGTATCAACTGAACCACACAGCTTGGTGTCATTGGCAAACTTGCTGAGAGTTCACTCAATCCCACTGTCCAGGTCACTGACAAAGATGTTGAACAAGACCGGTCCCACCACCAATCGCTGTGGGACACCACTCGTTACTGGTCTCCAGCTGGACACTGAGTCATTGAGCACAAATCTTTGCATGCAGCCATCCAGCCAGTTCTTTATCCACCGAGTGGTCCAGCTATCAAATTGATGTCTCTCCAACTTAGAGACAAGGATGTCATGTGGGACAGCTTTGCACGAGTCCAGGTAGATGACATCAACTGCTCTGCCCCTGTCCATTGGTTCCATATCTCCATCATAGAAGGCCACCAGATGGTCAGGAAGAATTTCCCCTTAATGAAGCCATGCTGACTGTCACCAAGCACCTTGTTGTTTTTCATGTGCCTCAGCATGCCTTTCAGGAGAATCTGTTCCAAGATTTTGCCAGGCACAGAGGTAAAGCTGACTGCTCTGTAGTTCCCCTCCTCATCCATTTTCCCATTCTTGAAAATGGGTGTTGTATTTCCCTCTTTTGCAGTCATTGTGAACTTCACCAGACTGCCAAGATTTTTCAAATACAACAGGCAGCAGCTTAGAAACTTCATTTGACAGCTCCTTCAGGACCCACAGATGGATTTTATCAGGTCCCATGGACTTGTATGCGTTCAGGTTCTTAAGATGGTCTTGAGCCAGATCCTCTCCTACAGTGGGCCCAAAGTCTTCATTCTCACAGTCTGTGTATCTGCTTTCCAAGTCTTAGGTGGTGTGGTCAGAGCATTTGCTGAGGCAAAGACGGAGGAAAAGGTGTTGTTAAGAACCTCAGCCTTCTCCAAATCCAGGGTAGCCAGTTCTCCTGATGGCTTCCAGAGAGGGCCCGTGTTGCCCCTAGTCTCTTACTCACAATGGAGCCATAGAACCCCTTCCTGTTATCTTTCACATCCCTAGCCAAGTTTAATTGCAGCTGAGCCTTAGCTTTCCTAACCTGGTCCGTAGCTTCCCTGACAACATCCCTGTCCTTGCTTCCACCTTTCATAAGCCTCTTTTTTCCCTCAAAGTTTCCTCAGCTGCTCCTTATCCATCCAAGGAGGACTCCTTGCCATCCTGCTGCCCTTCCTTCTAGTTTTGATGCAATGCTTCTGAGCCTGTAGTAGGTGATCCTTGAATATCAACCAAGTGTCTTCGGCCCCCTTGCCCTCTAGGACTATATCCCATGGAACCTTACTGAGAAGGTTCCTGAAGAGGCCAAATTCCACTCTCTTGGAGTCCAGGGCAGTGAGCTTGCTGCACGCTCTTCTCATTGTCCTAAGGATCTCAAATTCAACCATCTCATGGTCACTGTAACCACGGCTGCCCTGGAGTATCACATTTTCAACCAACCTTTTGCTGTTGGTGAGCACAAGATCAAGCACAGCACCTCTCCTTGCCAGCTCCTCTATTACTTGCAGAAGGAAGTTGTCTTCCACACAATCAAGGAACCTCCTGGATTGCTTGTTCTGGGCCATACCATCACTCCAACAGATATCAGGGTGGTTGAATTCCCTGTTGTAGTTTAAGCCCAGCTGGTAACTCAGAACCACACAGTCGCTCACTCACTGCCCCCACCTTCTTCCCCTGCTCCAGGAGGAATGGGGAGGAGAATCAAAAGAATGTAACTCCCAAGGGATTAGATAAGAATAGTCCCTTAACTAAGGTATAACACAAACCACTGCTGCTACCACCAATAGTAATAATGATAACGAAATAACAAAGGAAGAGAATACAACCGCTCTCCACCCGCCAGCTGATACCCTGCCCAACCCAGCAGTGATCTGACTCTTTCAGGTAACTGCCCCTAGTTTATATACTGGGCATTATGCACTGTGGTATGGAATACCTCTTTGGTTAATTTGGGTCAAGTGTCCTGTCTCTGCTTCCTCCCAGCTTCCTGTACTCCCTGGCAGAACATGAAACTCAGAAAGTCCTTGATCAGACTAAAACATTACTGAGCAGCAACTAAAAACATCGGTGTTATCAGCATTGTTCCCAGGCTGAAAGTCAAAACCACAGCACTGCACCAGCTACTACGAAGGAGAAAAATGACTGCTACTGCTGAACCCAGGACAGTCCCCTACAAGGACAGGGGCCTGCGTGCGTGAGGCTGTTCCTATCTGTCTATAGAGTGCTTCATCCACAATCTATTGCTTGTCAACAATAGATTGAATGTCTGTTTAGGGCCAGAACTATCTCCTTGTTCTCTGCTAATACATTATCTAGTGCAATGACGTGTGCATACTTATGGCTCTGAGGTGCTCTTACATTATAAATGATAGTCATAATACTCTTCCAATAGCTGTAGTCAATTTAATAAACCATTCTCAATTCAAAATCTGACTTAGAGATGTTATTATTGCATGCCCCGTGAAAAGTCTATTGAGGCAATATGAAGTGACAAAGTCTGGGAAAAACCCTAAGCATTTAATTAAATTTTATTTGCTTCTCATTCTTGATAATGATTTCTAAGGCAAAAAATAACTAAAAAAAGGGTGTCATATCTCCCAAAAATAGCACACCAATGTATTCTCTGTATAAGCAAAAGTTTTTTTGAAAGGTGTGGTTTAGGCCGTAAATCAGCCACGCAGTTTGCTACATGGAGAATCAAAGGAATGCAACTCCTACAGGTTGAGATAAGA
>JAOEHX010018064.1:0-18506 GCA_025448015.1 Bolborhynchus lineola | reverse complement strand
GGTAATTTTTGCTCATGTACATCTCTGTTGGGAGCTCAGTTCAGCATCTCCCTACTGCCTTCTCCCAGGAAGCTCTAGAAGGAGTATTAAATGGAATGTATTTCATGAGATACATTATGTTCAATTCCCTCTTGTTTTCTTTCAGTAATTAGGAAATGAAAGTGTTTCTAAGGGCTTGGAAATTAAAAATCTGATTTAAAATTATACCATTTCATTAAAGTATGAAAATTGAAGATAATATTTTAAAGAAAAATATGTTTTGCAAGAGGTCATAATGTGGTTGTTAGGAAGTTTTAAGTTACACACTTTCAAAGCAGAAGAGTTGCTTAAGACATTTTCACTTTTGTAGATCTGAGAAATTTATGCATCCAGAAACTTAAATGCATTCTTTGTCTCTCCCAAGAAATTAGCCATTCCTCCTGTGAGAGCTGATAATTGATAAATACCTACAATATTTCATGCAGTTTTCCTTTTGGGTGATTTCCTGACATTTTAATTTTCAACGTTTGCTGTTTTGACTTAAGCTTTGCTTCTGACTTCCTTTTACTGATTCTCTAAGCGCACCTGTGCCAGCATTTCAGCGTAATATGTGATTCCCATTCTGTAGATCATTCAGAGGCACAGCTGAAGGACTAGACACAGCCATGTTGCCATCTCCTGAAACTGAGTTCACCATTTCTGCTGGCATATCCAGGTGCTATTGTGTAGAGTATTCCATCCTCAGACTTAAATTCCCACATACCACCAGAAAAATCCATATCATTGCACATTTGCTGCAATGCCTAAGGGTGTAAGTTTCTCTAGCAAACGTTAATTTTATGTTGCCAGTATCAGAAACCTGATTTGGAACTGTAACTGAGAAAACATACTTCCTCTTGTTTGCAAAAATCCCTGTTCATCAAGGCTTTCTGACAACTAGTTCTGAAAAGCTGTTTCAGTGGATTCCTCTGAAAGAGTTTACATTCACTGGCAGTCTACAGGTAAATGGGCTGCACCATCCCAAAAAAGCATTGAGGAAAAAGCATGAGCCTGGCTGTGTCTGGGGCTGGTATTTCCATTTTTACAAGCAGTGACACTGAATATTGTATGAGAGGGTGCAGGTGCATAGATGTTCTAGGTGGCTGGTGAAGCTACAAGTGCTGACCTTTAAGCAGCGTGTGCATGTGTTTTTATACTGTAGATACAACAGGAATATGTAATCTCTCCCATGTCCCAGATAATAATTAGGTTTTGTTTCAATAAGTAATGGGAATATTGTCTTGGAACTTCATTGTATTCACCTTGCTTGTTATAGAATGATTTAGCCTGGATATAAAATTCTGCTTTTTTGGATGCAGATTTGATAAAATAATCTTCAAATCTGACAAAGTTCCAAGCCATTATCTTTCATCTCTTGAATTGTTTGCTTGGTTTTTTTTTTCTGAGATTTGAGATTTTTGTCAATAATGGATATTGCAACTGTGCACACATGACAGTTGCTGCTACTCTGTAGATATTTTAATCGTATTTACCAGTTAGGAAATCATCTGCTAGCTGGTTTGGGCTAGTAAACCAAGTATTTTTGGACTGACTTCAATAATGTCTTGGTGAGCAAAGGAGGACTTCAAGCAGATGGAACTGGAAAACAAGTCAACCACAGTTGAAACTAGGAGCTGAAATAAAATAATTCTTGTACTTGAATTTGTGATGCTTAAAATTATTATAAGAGGTCAAGAATGGTAAGTATAGGTGTTTTCCTTAAATCTTGGACATTGTGTACTAGTTTCTTTTGAAATAGATATACTAATAAAATGCCTTGCTACAGTGGTGCACCTTAGTTCACTGCCCCTTTTTTCATTATGAGGTGTTCTGCTCCTCCTTGAAAGCTAAATTGTCTTTACTGTCTCTACTTTTAAACTTTTGAATAATTTGCGCATCTGAGAATTGGCTGGGAGAACTGACGTGAATTAAATGCAATTTTAAATGACATTGGTCTTCTCTTTCTTAAGCATCTGACCTTCAGTGAGTCTTCGCAGCCTGCTGATGGGTTTTTGGAACCTTTCGTACTGACGTAGTTCAGAAATTTAACTTTGTATTTCATGTTCCTTGCCACTGTTTTGAATGATGGATTTGGGCTTTTTGATTGACTTTTGATCAACCTTTCACATTTTACATGGTGCTAATTAATTCTCAGATACTGAACATAGTGTTTGTACGTAGGGAAACTTTCTGTTTGAGGTAAAATGCCCTTATGTTTGTGATAAGATACTTGATACTACGTTTTATGTTCTGCAATGTAACATCTCATTATGATGATTTTTAAATTAAGGTTATAATTTCATGAAAAGTTTTAAAGCTCCTCAGGAGAGTAGTGCTGTTAATAGCACCTGGGAATTCAAAACTCAAGACATGCCAGTATTGATAAATACATCTTCCTCCTGAGTCTGCCAGTGTTTCTCCAGTGTTTTCATTGGAGTTTCCAACCTGTGGGAGGGAAAGGAGGGAGGAAAGCGTCTGTAAAATTATTCCTGTATGAGAGTTTGGTGGAAGTGTAGCCCAGGAGAAAGCACGACTGTTGTAAAACAAGTGTCTGTATAGAGGAGAGCGTCCTTGTTAATATTCCTGATCAGAGAAAAATCTAGGTTGAAAACAATTACAAGAAAGAGGCTGCTGAGGACGACAGCAGATCCACCAGCCATCCATATCCCATAAGCAGATGGAAATGCATCCTCAAAATTACAGCAATCTTTCAAGGGGAGTTATCTGGTATTACTTTGCATTTACTGTAGGGTAACCATACTGATGTCACCAGTAGCTGTGAAGGAGCTTTGTTTTCCTACAGCACTCCTGTGCACTTCTACCCTTCACAAAATAAGAGTTTCTAAAGGAGGCTTGCTCCCATTTGCCAGGGCAGCAGCCCTTTTTTTTCTACATACCTGAAGTGTTGGAAGGTATAGAAGAAAGAAAAAAAAAAAAAGGTAACCTCAGAATTGAAGTCCTTGGTTGATATATGTTGGGAAGGGAGGCTTTTTAGGTCATTGTTGCTGCTGCTCACATTTGTTATTCCCTATAGGTAAGATAGCGCCAGTCAGGCTTTCAGCAATAAGTCAGTAGCATTCTGCTCCGTGTTCTCGGCATCTAACCCAGGCCCAGTAGTCTACAGTTACTGCCATACATTAGGAAAATTATGAGCCATCTGTTCTAATTTAGAGTAAAATGTATCCAAGAAGGAATCAAGATGTGATAAAGGTGAAGAAAGTATTTTAAGGAGCAGGCACAGCTATTTCTTCATTATTCTTTCATTCTGAGCTGTAGGCATACCCAAGAAAACTGCAGGCTAGATAGTCGCAGTAGGACTGTTGCTAGTCTATATGGTGATGACCATCGGCATGGCTCTACGATGGTGAATTATCAGCAGTGGTCTGGCTGCAGCAGTTTGGTCTTTATTGTTTTCAGAAAAATTATTTGACTTCTTTCCACCTGGAATGGTGTAAGACATTCAAAACCTGCAGTTTAAAGCCTTAACACAACCTTTAAAGTGAAGAGGCGCATTCTAAGGCTTTGACCATGAAGTTTTTATGAGATTAATTTGCTTCTACTTTTAGTGGGACCATGTTGCTTTGCTGCTGAGAAGTCTCAATTACATTGTACTTTGGATCTGTGCCGGTGATACTGCATGGCGTGAATGTTCAAGAGCAGTCACAGCAAACTTGAAGCAATATGCAGCAAGAGCTAAGCTCCTGTGCTTTTCTTGGTTTTGTAGAACTTCTGAATTAGCATGTGAGTTCTGCTGTTGCACCCAGCTAGGCAAAAAATGGTGTAGGGAATTTTAAAAAAAAGTAGTTTCAAGAAAATACATTGTGAATCTGTTTAGTTCTGGCTACTATGTTTTCTTCCTATTATGCCTATATATGTTTAAGCATCACAAGCTCAGCAGGAGCTGTTTTTGCTATGAGCTTGTATTCCTCAGTCAGATGTTCCAAAGCATAACTTCATTGTAACTGCAGAAATTTGCTGCTGTTTTCCGCTTTTACAGCTTCAGCTTTTGTTAGAAACTCTTTATCTTGTAGATGAACAGGTTGCCCAGATAAGTTGTGGATTCTCCAACCCTGGCCAGGTTAGATGGGGCTTTGAGTAAGCTGGTCTAGTGGAAGGTATCCCTGTCCTTGGCAGAGGGGTTTGAACTAGACGACCTTTAAGGTCCCTTCCAACCCAAATCATTCTATGATTCTGTGATTCTGTAATAATTTATGAATCTATGATTCTGTGAATAAAGAAAGAATTTCTTCCTGTAGCAGTTACTATTATGGGGTATGCACTGCTAGTAGGACATATCCTGGGAAGTATGTGGCAGGCTTGGGATTTGATATGCAAGGTCAGTTCCTGCAAAATTAAAATTCCTTTCCCTTCATTCTATGATGAGCCTCTTTTTGCTTACCTGATGCTGAAACGAAATAAAGATGATAATGTCTTAGTTATACTACTGACCATCTGTGCATGATTTGATTACTGTCATGAATTTTAAATTTAGTATATTTGGAAGTGTTCATGGTCCCATGCATCTGGGTGTCCCACTGAACATAAGTCTGATTTAGACATTGTTGCTTCATTTAGCTTTTCATACATTCATTTTAGATACCATAAATCTTCAAATTAAATGTTGCAGAATAGATGAACACCTAATCCTTCCCTATGATGTTTAAGCTTTATTTCAGTGATTCTTGCAGCTGAAATTCCATTTCATCTTCTGCAGAGACTGTACAGTTGGTGCTATTTTGCAGTGGAATAAAAATATTTTATGGGTGATATAGGTTGCAACTTAAAATTAATGCTTTTGAAATTCCATAGCAGCCAGCTGGAGGGAAGAAAGAGGGTCATATCATATAGCAAAGCAGTTGGTGAACACCCAAAAATCTTTAGTCTGGAGAAGTATGTTGAGCATTACTTTGAAATTACTTGCTCTGAGGCAAAGTCACTCCTGGATGGGATTAAAAATCTTCAAGATTTATTTCCATGCAAAAGCTGCATTATATTGAGATAGCTTTCTGTGCTTCAAAGGAATAATCTACTTATAAACAACCTTGCCTGTCTTGGCACAATGTACTAACAGGTTTTGTTTTTCTGTTTTTGCCCTTCACCACTTTCCTGTGTTCAGTTCTGGGCCCCCTGTTACAAGAGAGATACTGAGTTGCAGGATCAGGTCCAGGGCAACAAAGCTGGTGAAAGGTCCGGAGCGCAGGTCTTATGAGGAACTGCTGAGGTAACTGGGTCTGGAGAAGAGAAAGCTCAGGGAGGACCTCATCTCTCTCTACAACTACCTGAAAGGAGGATGAAGAGAGGAGGTGACTGGTCTCTTTTCCCAAGTATAAGTAGACCAGGACAAGAGGTAACAGCCTCAAGCTGCACTAGGGGAGGTTTAGATTGGATATTCAGAAAAATTTCTTCACCAAAAGGGTTTTCAAGCATTGGAAAAGGCTTCCCAGGGAGGCGGTAGAATTGCCATCCCTGAGAGGTTTCAGAAACCATGTAGATGAGGCCCTTAGTGACATGGTTCGGTGGTGGACTTGGCAGTCCTGGGTAATGGTTGGACTTGATCTTAAAGGTCTTTTCCAACCTAGTTGATTCTGTGGTTCTGTGGGCTATACCCAGGCTTCATCTGTGCTAATAACGCTTTTTAAGTAACTGTCACAAAACCAATGTAATTACCTTTAAGTTAATATAGGACAGTTGAGTGTAATGAAAATGTTTTTTGGAAGCAAAAGGAAGACAATTTGGCTTGTACTTATACTAGTTGGGATAGACAGCCTTAAATACTATAGCCTTCCCTTAAATAGTTTAAAAAGCATGTCAAAAAGTAGTAAAATAATTTAAAATACGTAAATTTAGGTAGTTTGTATGCATTTGTCTAATGCAAACAAACTCATTTAATCTGCTGCCTTTTAGTGTATCTTTTAGCATGAGTTGTTTAGTCTGTGCTACATATAGGAGGTAGAAATGAGAAAACTCTATGTGGAGTATCTATTTTAAATCACAAAAGCATTCATTGGAGCTAATAGCATAATTTTACTTAAAAGGACCTTTGAAATATTACAAGAACATTTGATACTTCTTATGTCAGCCCTTTTGAAAAATGTAATGGTAATGGGCAGACAATACTCTGGTGAGGTTAAATTTGAATTTTCTTTATAAGCCATTTTTATTGGCATTAAATAACTTGTCCTTTTCAAATGGTGACATACTGAAAGTTCAAGAAGGACTTACATTTTGTAGAATAAGGTATTTTAAACCTGCTGGATTGTTTTTTTAGTGGATCTCTGGATAACTTTTTGACCAGACTCCAAGGGTACATAGTTTTTCCATTCAAAATATGCATTATTGAGAAAAAAGGCAGAAGACTCATAATAATGTTTGTGTGTTTGTGTATGCAACTATTATATCTATTTTTAATAATTTATAAAAATATGCACAGTTGTATAATAGTAATTGATATGTATATTTAATATATAATATATGTTAAAGTATATGTACTATATATAAGATGTAAATTTATTGTAAGAATTATATATCAGCAACTTTCTGCAAGAATACTTTACAGGAGGGAGTGTTTAAGACTACTTGGAAGTGTGGATGTTCAGTTAAATAAGCCTTCATCCTCTCAGTAATGATGCAGTGAAAAAAAGTATTGGTTTAAATCTTAAAGATGAGCTTCTGATGCTGGCCACTGCAGTGATTGCAGTAATTCTAAAAAAGCACCTCCTCATGTGGGTCCCTGGATCACTGCTCTCCTCTTCTCACTTTCCTGATATGCTCCTCTTCTCTTACTCATTTCCTTGCAAGGACACCAGCGGGTTAAATTTCCATCCTTCTCTCTTTTCTCTCCTGCAGGAAATTTGGTACCTGTTGATTTGGGATACTGTGCAACTAGTAAAGGTCCAAGGGAAGATTTGCTAAAAAACCATGCTTGACGCTCTCCGCTATTGAGGGTGAATATTGAACAGTGTTAGAACAAGATGACAGATGTTTGCTTTAGGAGGGCAGCAGTGATTCTGTAAGGAAAGTGTTTTTTCCAAAGGAAGTTGCTGTAGGCTGTGGAAGCGCTGCACTTCTTAGTGTTCCGTATTATTTAAATTTTGGCAAGAATTCAGTAGCTAATGAGCAGGCATTGATTTTTATGTCATTTTTAGATCACTGCAAGGATTATTAAAAGTATAAATAACTTAGCCTTCCAGTATATTAAGTATATAGAGAAATCATCAACCATAATTTAGAATTGTTTTTAGAGTAAATAATTTTTTGCAAGTAGTTATTTGATTTTGCAGGTTTGTCCTTTGGCTCAGTAAAGTCATCTGTCATTTATATCAGAGCTATAGCTGTGGAAAGGGCAGCTTTAACAACATTCAGTGAACTCAAGAGTTAGGGCTGAGCTTCTGTCAGCTTTTGTATCAGGTTCTTCCGCACAGCCTTGATTGAGCAAAACGCTGAAGCCATAGCTAACACAGTAATCTCTTTTAAGGGTTTCACAGCATTTGTAGCCTTGAATGCAGAGAGCATTTACCTAAGTCATAACTAAGCATGTGAAGTTGATCCAGTGCCTTGGTAGCAATACTGAGTAGTGCTCTGAGTAAGAGCTTTTTTGATTTTCCAGTTTTGATTTCCACAGACTACACTAGGTTAATGTATTTATAGAAATAGCCTTATAGATCAGAGGTGGTGATGGGGGTGTTCTGGAAAGGAAAAAAGGGCTTAGCCATTCCTCTTCAAACACAGACTTTGTTGCTGACACAGTTCCATTTTGAAGTGCATCTCATGCATGGTGGAAGGTGATTACTGCTGATAAATGGCCTTAGCACTGATGGAAACAACTTCTTTTGAAAGAAGTACAGTCGAGTGAGAAGTCTGGTCCAGTTTTTCAAAGCCTTGAGAGAATCTTTATAATTTTTTCCTGGTATTGAAATACAAAGATTTCTCTTGCTTCAGTGACATGCTGTGAATATTATATTTTTCACAAATTCAGGACGTTGTAGGTGGGTACCATGAGCTGATGAATGACTGTGTGTGTTTGCTAGTGATTGTGTATTAATTATGAAGTAAATGTATTTAATGATTTTTGTGTCTAAAACCGTACTTGTTTAAGTAAGTTAGTACGTTTGCTTGTAACTTAAAAGTTACTCTGACTTACGTAGGCATTTTAACAATTCATTTGGATCAATTCCATTATGAGCAGTGGAGAAATAGCATTCTCTGATGTACACTGAATCAAATGTGCTTATCTGAAAACATTGTGATCAATTACTTCTGCTGGAGGAGTAATTGTCTTAGTCTTATATGAGTAATTGTTTTCAAGTTTTTCTCATTTCTGCTTTCAGAATTAATTGGTTGAATTTCAGGTAACATTTGCTTTTTTTTTTTTTTTTAATAGAAATCTGAATTTCCCTGGATTTCTCATTATCATCAGCTTTGAAAATACCACTTCTTTTTTTAAAACATCTTTCACATATTGCTATAAAAATTTCACTTACTGATTGTGGGAATGTGACAATCATATCATGCTCTAAATTTCTCTTTTGAACAACCTGTTCCATAGGGAAACCATTGAAAAGGACAGAGGGGAAGATAAGTCTCGACCTTTCGTCTTTATTTCTTACTTGTTTTGAATGCTCTCCTCTGACAGTTTAGCACATAGCACATAATTATTTTGTAGCAGCTTCTGGCACTGTAGCCAAGTATCTTCCCCCTTGAGTAGAATTTTCCTCTGTTCACTTTCTGTACTACTTTAATTCAGTTCTGAAATGTATGCCAGAAATGCATTAAGCATCTTGATTAGCATTCATCATATGTGGTTCTGTCTTTCTCAAAATGAAAGTTATATGAAAGTTTTAATTATATCTTTTAATCTTATGTCTTTTTGTTGTCTTTTCATGGATAAGACTGCTGTATATCTTATAGGTGAAACAGAAGGGGGTTGTTGGAGGTGTCACTTTAACCTACAGAGGCTGCTTTTCAAGTTTTGTTAACACTGAGAAGAGCTCTGAGTCTTGCGTCTTACTGGGGATCAGTTCCATTATCACCAACCCTTCTTCCTGCCCCAAAACTTAAGAAGTTTTCTTTTCCAGTTGTCCTAAACCCACATAATTGAGTAGAAGCATCAAGTTTTTTCCTGTTGGTGAGATCACTGGCAGGCAAAACTGGATGATGATTTACAGAGGTGGATTTAATGTGCTGTGAAAAAATGCACTCTGACATGTCCTTTTCCTAACTCAGAGCATGCTCCTAGTTTGGGCCATTTTACTGAGTATGTTTTACTACATCTTACTCTTTTAATGCCTGGTTCCTAGAGCTGACTCACATCTCTCTCAAACACTGTCAAAGTCAATATGTAGTGGTGAGATTTTACTTGTCATAGTCAGTCCGAAGTAAATGCAGTTTTGTGCCCTGCTATGACTTAGGGAACCTGTGTAGAATTAATGGATTTTATTTGATACTTAGGGTCATAAATTTTTTGTCAGTCTGAAAAGTCCAGAATCTCAAGGCTTCTTTGCAGTGTGGAAAAGTTGAATGTTTGCAGAAGGAAGAATATAAAATAGTATTATTTCTCTTGTTAACCTCAACTCCCTCCAGGTGATGTCTCACTTCCCTCTAAACTCCTTTCAGCCAGCAGCAAGCTGTGGTGTGCTCTCTGGGAATTATGCTGACTTCTGCCTTTACTCACAAAAGAAGCAGGTTTGGCCCAGCCTGTTCTCTGTCAAGGGAAGGTTAGAAGGACTAATTTCTTGCTGAGTAAATGTATTAAGGAGCAGAGGAGGAGAGCAAATGCATGCAAAGTCCTGTTTGCATCCAGAGTTACCAAATGCACATCTGAGTCCTGCTGGTTTCTTACCTGTCATTTTTTTCTTCAGCCTGCCCAAAAATTCCTTCTGACAATTTGTTCTATCTTAGTATGAAATTGGGATTTTTCTGGGAGAGCAAAACACATTTATTTTCATGATGAGCAACTCTCAGCCAGTTCAAGGTGCTGGCATTTGGGATTGGACTGGGAGGAAGCACTGAGCTGATGGGCTATGTTTTCCTCCATGGGTGCTCACTCTCCTGAGGAACACTATCAGCCAGTCTGGCTCTTTCAGTAAACATAAAGCAGGTAGTCTCCTCACCTGCACTGGAATTGAGACAGCTCTCCCTGTGAAAAAAAAGTTTTGTGATACTAAGGTGAAAAAACAGGGGTGGGTGTTGTGTGTTTTGTTTTGCCTTTTTTTTCTAAGCATAGACATTTTTCTCCTTCTTCTACAATTAAGATTATGGAAAAATGCTCCCAAGAGTAATAGGGAGAAATGATCTAATAAGGCAGTGACTTCCCACAACCACTTGTGTTAAATGCTGTGAAATGACAAGTCATAAAGACTAATTCCTAACATGAGTGTTCCTGGAGCAGTAAGTGCTAGGACACACATGGTTTGTTTGTAATAAGGGAATACACTGGCATCATTTCAGGAAATACTAATAACTAAGCCATTAATAAACAAGAATTGCAATATAATTAGACGTCTTTATGCAAACAGCCTTGCCCCAAATAAACACACACGAAAAAAAGTCCTTGTGCAGTCTCAGGGCTGGAAGGGATGGACTTGAAAATGAGGAGGCAGCTCCAAAAAACCCTCAAGTCAAAGCACAAGAATAGATTCAGGGTACTAAAATAATTTGTGATGTTTTGAACGTTGCTTGGAGTTCTGAAAAGTTTCTTTACAGAGAGGGTGTTAGTCTATGAAAACACCTCCCCAAGACCCAGAATCTTAGGATGTCACCTCCAATCTCCAAAGTCTCTAGCTGTGTTTGAAACCTGCACAGTGCTTTGTTTAGACTTGCTGATCTCTGAAAAATTGAAAGCCTCAATTTTGCTAGCTTCACCTCAGTTTGCGTGTATCACCAGACAAGATTGTAAAAAGTGTAGAACAAAGGCCTAGGGAGGAGCATATATATTCTAATTATATGTAGAAATGAAGTTACCAAATGATAGTGAAATACGAAACTCAATTCTGGATTACAGTTAACAAGACTCCTTGATTACTGGCTGCTCAGTGCTCATCATCTAGAGCTAGGTGCTCCTCCAGGAGCATTTACAGAATCTCTGTATCAGCCAGGGCTGTCTCTTCTGGACTTGGCCACTTGCAGTCTTTTAAAAGAATCCTGCTTCCTTTCAATACAGACAAAGCATTTGGGGCTTAACTGTAGTCTTGTACCTTTCAGTAGTGAAAATACTCCATATGTCTTCTAAACTGCTCACCTTCCTATCCTAGCAGATAGGGTTTTTTTTTTTTTGTGCTGCCTTTAAACAGATTTTCCAGATCCATCTAGAGCAGTGTAAGTGTCCAGTGACGTACTACATATTTGAAGGCTGTTAGCCGTTAATGTGTGGCAGGTTTTGGCCTCTGTCCTTTGGTATGGTCTCAGCCATACTTGGAGACCTTAAATGATGCACTGACATTAGAAGTACCAGAGGGTGCCTAGCCCAGACTGCTTTTCTCCTTATCATGTACAGTTTAGACTCCCTTATGTCAAAGTGACCCACTCACTCCGGTGAGGGTTGAGAAAAGACATGGTGCATTTGGTAATTTAGAAGTGATATAATTATCTTCAGTTTTGATTGTGGATAAAAAATTAAGAATGAGAGAAAGCACTCTTTGTTTTAGGGAGATGGAAACCCCTCTAACCTTGTGTGTGTTACGGGTCTTGCTTCTGTATATTGAAGCAGAAATGGATTCTTACGTACCCATAGGTGAATGAGGAAGGAGGAAAAAAATTGTAATGATTAGAAAAAAACAGGTAAAATTCAAGAGGCTGAATGGAGGTAACAAAGTGAAAATACACCCATTCTTTGAAGAAAGATGCGTAAATCATGGTAGATAATAATCATATAAATCTAGAATATGCCGGGAAGGTCCTATGAAGAGTCAGTAATGGAAACATGTACAAAACCTGTGTATGCAAGCCTGTGTCTAAGAAGTAGAATTTTATAGAGAATCAGTGGTTTTGTGAAATCTGAATGAGAACTATCCAGAAGGACACAGATATTGTGAGGAGAATATTTGCTCAGTTTTCACTATGCTGAATGTTAGAGTGATGGCTGCTCTTCTGGGTGCTTAATAAAAAATGCACCTGTTTCTAGATGGGACATTAAAACAAGCTGATATGTTCACAAGCAGCAGTTAAGTCAGATTAATATCTTTCCAGAAGAGCTGGCGGAATTTAAAAGTGAAAGCTGATGCTAAAATTATTTATTGAAATTGAGAAGTCTTGGACATGGAAGACAAGCACTGTCTTCCAAAGTGATGCACTCAGATCTGCTGAGAATAATCGGCATCTGTCTTGCTCTGGAATACCTGATATTAGCTGCTCAGATAAAAGAATTAAACTAACTGGATCACTGATCAGTCTGACAGTTTGTGCATTAAGGAAGAAACAAGCCTGAACAATAGGAAGTGGAACATTCTTGTGTTTTGAGTTAATCTTGTTTAACTAATCTTGTTTTTCAGCATGTGGTAGCTGGAACAGTTTATAGAAATGTGCTTTCAGAATGTTTTTATGAGTAGCTTCAGAAATATTAATTCTTTTTATCTATCTAAAGCAGAAACCTGTATAAAATGAACTGGGATTGAGTTTTTGCTTGGTATAGGCTGTTGGTAAGATCCCAGTGCGAGCATCATAAACATCAATTTTGAAAGTCACACCTGACCTTCTGTCTTTTCAGAAGTGAAAGGACATTCTTCTTTCTAGAAACAAAATTAAAAACAGAGGTATTATGTTCTATGTAAAATATTTTATATGTAAAAGCAGTATCTGATGGGAAATTGTTAGTGGTAGATGAAATTTTGTTCAGAAATAATCAAACTCTGAATTAGAAACATGATTGGATGGCTCTAATACCTGCTGGGCTTTCCTTTTGTGTTATATGTCTTTTTCTAAGGTTGGTGCTATGCATAAGGTACTCTAAATGCATCTGGTGTTTTTGGTAAAACACACCAATCTGTGACTTTCACAGGGAAAATGTGAAGAGAATCTTTTATCACACTACTATCACATATTCTAATATTTATTTGAAACTTGGGGTTTAGATATATTTTAAGATAATGAAAAAGTTGTTGATTTTTGTTTTGGGTTTTTTTTTTTTTTTTTTTTTAACTTTATAGGCTTGCTGATGCATGGGAAAATGATATTGGAGTTCACCCTTTAAAGTTTCCGTCAGAAACATGTTTGGAATTACTGCTGATACTGGGTTTGAGTACCACCTCTCTGCCACCTTCACTTCGATGCATGAACTCTTTTCAGGTGAGGAACAGCTGCGATTTCAATATAAAGGTGTTACTTCTAGGAAAAAGAGAGATCCGTGGGGCTCATAAATCTTTTCAGATTAAAGGTTGGTCTTCTGTAGTTGCATTACTCTCCATTATAGTAAATAAAGGAATGGCAAACTTCTTGTAGAGTTCAGTTTCTTTCAATTGTATTAAATGTAGACCAAGGCAGGAAATGTCACTGGATTTTTAAACAGTGAATTGCTATTTAAATTAAATCAGACAGTTTAAGAAATTTCATGAAACTTGGGCTGGAATAGATAGAAGCATTATAGAAAGTCTTGTTGGCTTAAAAAAAAAATAAAAATCCTCTGCTAGAAATAAAGATTTCCTGTGGCTAAATCCTGTAAAATTTATGAGTGAAGCATTCACAATTTTGTCCAGTGTTCTTCTGTGTGTTACTGCTGAAGTTCTCAGCAGTCAGAGACTTTCTCCCAAGAAGACATTGTTGCACACATGTTAAATTGTGATTTGCATTTATCATGTGTCTGAAGACATTTGATTTTTACAAATGAAATACACAGACATCTCAATTCATGATGATATGATAACTCAACCTTTTTATGGTGCTTCTGTCTTCCCTTGTAGTTACATAGTCCATCAGTTGTGTACTGATGTAAATTTAAAGCTGTTGAGCAGTATGTATACCTGAAACTGTGCTTCTTTTGACAGCTACAGAAGAATCGTCATCTTAGTGGGACTGAGTGTTCTAACCAGTTTATAGCACATAATCTGTTAGCTTCTATTTGTCCATATTAAGACACTTTTAATTAGTGTCCCTGAAGTATATTTATTGAAAAATGATCTTATTGTAGAATTTTGGAGCCAGAAAGAATATGATCATAAATCAAAATCAAGTAATTGATTTTAATAGAGTTACACTGATGTGCAACTGCTGAAAAGATGCCAAGATGTTAGGAAATAAGTATGGACCTGCATTGTCTGCTGCCTTTGCATCTTATGAGCTTGGGAACACGAAATCTGTATGATGAACTCTTGGCAGTGGCCATTGGTCATTTGGACATGATACTTTAATATCCAAGGTCAGAATTGTTACTGGGTTGTGCATTCAGAGGCCATAAAATTGAAGATGCTGGCAGAATGAGATCACAAAAATTACACGTTTCAAGGGTTGGTCAGTACAAGTTGTCAACCTTTCCTGTTAAGAAGTGAGCATTTTGATTGTTTAATCCAGGAGAGTGTACTTCTTGTTCATTACATTGCCAGTTATCTGTGGTGAAG
Organism: Bolborhynchus lineola; assembly: GCA_025448015.1. NCBI lineage: Eukaryota > Metazoa > Chordata > Aves > Psittaciformes > Psittacidae > Bolborhynchus > Bolborhynchus lineola. The sequence goes on along the minus strand of JAOEHX010018064.1, from coordinate 3,945 downwards.
TTTTCTCTTCTTTACCCATGATCTGATAGCATATGCTGAGGTTGTATGTCCTGTCTTGTTTCTGTTCATACTCAGTCCCAGGTTGTACAATAAAGCTTTCCTTTGATTTGTATATTTGAGTAGAGATAAGAAATGATAAATGATTGTCAACTGCTCAAGATACAGATTGGTACATACAGGTATTGTTTTACTTCAGAGTACACAAAACACCAGTGTTTTCTTTTTCCTTGTCACTCTCTCCATGGTTGGGCTTGGTTGCTCCTGGGTCATTTTAGCTTCATGAGCCTGTCTCTGGAAATGAGCTGTTGCCATAGAGGCCCACCATCCGTGTCTGGGAACCAAGTCAGGGTAGGATTCTGTCATTTTTGGGGCATGAAGTCCCCATGCATCCCCTGGAGATCCTTTGACACAGCCTTTCAAACTCAAATTTCAGTGGAACAGCTGAAAGGAAACACCATACTGCTTTGCTGAACTAAAATACTGTATGGGACAGCTTCCAGGCTTCCAACGCTGGCCTGTGCAGGTCTTGGATTGCCTGCCTGTATGGCAAAGTAGGTGATGTGATAATGTCCACTCCTGGCTGCAAACATTTTTTCAGGCTGAAGAGACTACATTTTGAGCTGATTCCTAGTGCCTGTGCTTTCATAGCAACACAAAAGGCAAAAATTCATTTCTGAAAAGCACAAAGTCTGAAGCCCGCTCTGCTAAGGGAATGTTGTATTTTGCCAAGTGGGAGGAAAGGAAAATGGCTGTTTTGATAAACTTCTGGCTCCAGCTTTCACTCTCCTTGCCAGACAGTCAATATCACAAAGTGTTTGTCCTGGAGGGCAAACACTGTCCAGGAAAATATTGTTTTATTTATTTTCACCCTTACAAGCCTTGTTTGGATCTCAGTGTATGAATTCATGAAACAGAAACAAAGTTTGCCCAAGCTTTTCACTGATGCTTTGCAATGATCTGTCAGCCTTATCAGTTTGTTGTTTTGTTTTTTTCCTGGCTTATTTCTTTGTACTCATGTTCACTTTCTATACAGCAAATATTAGAATTACGTGTCCTAGTTTTTTGTTATTTTTCTTAGAAAAAGTTGTCAAGGTCTGTGGAGAGCATGAATAATGATATTAAACTGTGCTGTTGCCTGAGCATAGGATGAGTCTGGATCCAAAATACTAAAGATTGTGAGTCAAACAGAATAATAAAAGGCTATTAATTGAAAACTGATATTTCATATATCTTAATGGAGTAATGGCAAAATGACAAAAACTGGTTTTATTTTGTGGCAGATCTAGGCCTGACAGTAGTCTGGGAAAAAAACTAAAACATTTTAATTCTATATTACAATAATGTTTGTATTTGAACTGAAAACAATTGCAGAGTTTCCCATTATCCACATGTGGCAGTCTTGTCCAACAGCAGGCCAGGCTCTCAAAGCTGAATGCTGGCAGCTGAATTCTAGGGACATTAGAAGGAAAATGACCCCAGAAAGTGCAGAGTTCTCTACTTTTAGAAGTGTTCCCACTATTTGAAACATGGTGTTGAGCTAAATGGACCAGCAGATTCCACTGACACTTTGATTTATGTTTTGGTACAGTATTTAAAAATACATCAACAGGCAGCTGTATATGTAGTGATCTGAAAATTAAGTTTAACTCATGATATCATATAACTTTAAAAATTCCAATTGTTTTTAATTTGGTAGCCAAAAATGATCCTTCCACACCCCCGTGTTTTTTGAGGCTGTATTTACCCGTCCTCCCTATTATATTGCAATATTGCAGATTTGACAAGCCAAAGTTTTAGTTGGTATATATATGGACTACATGATGTTTAGGTTGTAAAAGGCACATGGAGGAAATGTGCTTAGTTGCTAATCATCTCTGTAATAAAGTCTGTTCTGCTTCGTGGTCTAGAAGTGCTCTCTGGGACTAGCTTAGCAGACACTATATCTGTGCTAAGATATAAATTACATTTTATTTTCCACTCGTGTGCTACTGCTTAGTAACATAATATTTGAAATCACTGTTCAATTCCATTCTGACCCTGTGAAAATCTGTCAGTGTGATTTATGTTTCTGGAGGAGCCTGGAAGAGAGGAGGAGCAGCTGACTGTATTACATGGCTCTTCTGAGTTTAAGGTGCTCACTGCAGTGAGCTTTTAAGCTTCCCAGACTGATGATTGTGGGTACTAGATTGTCTTTGGCTCATCTCTCATTTTACCTGTACAGTTCACTGACGTTGTTCGCGTGTACTGTAGAGCATTAAATCTCAGGAAGCCTGAGCCTGGAAACTCTGAGGGACCAAAGTGGATAGACTAATTCTTGCTGGTTGATGGCTGCCCCTGGATTTACTGAAGAACATGGATTTGCAGCCCTGACTTGCATCTTCTGAAGCTTGTAATCCTTCACCCTGTGCTAAGGGTGTCTCAGATCAAGGGAATAGGATTGACTGAGGCACTTGATAATTATCCTGTAGCAATGCAGAAAGCTGTAAGAAGGGAGAGAGGAGTTCACTACTAGAAAAGATTAAAATATTTATTAGCTTGCCTTTGCTCGGAGCATTGTTTTGTTGCTCTCTCTTCAGTTCCATTACACTGCACGGAAAGCTCTGTTACCTTATTATATTCTTCATCTGTCTGGCTCTCCACTCACCTGAGTTGTCAGTCCTTTGCTTTAGGAACAGTTGGGCTTGACTTTGTGTGTTATTCTTAATACTTGCAAGCACTTGTAGCTAGCACCCACTTGAGTTATCATGTACTTTATCAATGAACTGTTCAGCTGCTACTCCTCAACACAGTCTGTTGGTATTTTAGAGCCTACAACACAGAACAGTTAACACAGGAAGATGCTTTAAAGTGACAAATAATCTTTGCTGTGTTTTGCTAACCTTATCTCATGCTTCTTTGAATTCAAGCACAGTGAACAGAAAATGTCTTGGATGTTGAATTCTTATGATGATATGTGGGGCTGTTCTGCACATTCTCTCTCACTGCCGTTACTGTGGGAAACCAGGCATTTTACTTCCCGTATCAAGGCACCATTCACAAGGCAACAGGCTGTAACAAGAGTTCTCAGAGTTAAATAAATAGTGGTTTTATTTTTACTTTTTAGAGTTGTATGAAATTGAAAGAAGATTGTGATTAAGAACTGCTGAGCAGTTTCAAAATTTCAGTTGAAATAGTCCTTGATACTCTTTGGTGCTGCACGCGATGCCACCCAATGCATGCCGTCCACTTTGGTTAAGAGAAGCAGAGCCAGTGTTTAAGAAAAACAAACAAGAAGTGCTCATTCTGTTGTTGCAGTAAGCATTCCTAGAGGTGTCCGTGAAGGAAAAACTCATTTGCAGTTACTTTGCTTCCAAAAAAAGAAGGGGACAAAAAAGAAGGTTTCTCATAGAGCAACAAGTCAAGTTCTCTATCATTCCTAAAAGCGACTGGTTTATACATACAAAGCAGCAAGTTGCTCAGAAAACATAAGACTGAATAAATACAATATTCATTCTAGTTTAATGGCTCTAGTATGTGTGTATCAGAAGTATTCAAAAGACTCATGGAAGGCAGAATACAAAATTACTGCTGTCTTTCAGGTCTGTACATGGTCTGAACTAAAGTGTGCCTTGATACTCAGGGTTTTTTAATATTGATACTTTTTGGGTTTATGTGTGCATATGTTTTTATATATATACATATATATGAAGTACTTTCAAACTTTTTTATTGCAAAAAGAGGTTAGCTGTAGAGGACACTTTCAGAACATAAAAAGGACATGGAACTTTTGGAACAAGTCCAAAGGAGGGCCACGAGGGTGATCATGGGGCTGGAGCACCTCCTGTATGAAGATAGGATGAGAAAGTTGGGGCTGTTCAGCGGGGAGAAGAGAAGGCTGCGTGGAGACCTCATAGCAGCCTTCCAGTATCTGAAGGGGGCATATAGGGATGCTGGGGAGGGACTCTT
>JAOEHX010018058.1:0-69825 GCA_025448015.1 Bolborhynchus lineola | reverse complement strand
AGATTTTACTGATCTGTTAGGTGCTGCTTCCTTTTTTTACCTCTTTCTATGATTTCTGGATCATGCTAAGTGGGTCTGTGGAAGCCAAGAAATATTAGTGTTTTGCCTAAGGTCATTAACATCTATGCTTAGATCCTAGGCACTCTTTCTTGGAGTCCTTTGCTCTAGTAATGAGAAACAGCAACATAGCACCTGTATTATAACTTTCATCAGTAGCTTTTGACGTTCTTCATAAATGTCTGTCAAATATTCATAACTTCTATATGGGAGGGTAAAAGCCCAGGGAAGTGGAAGGTCCAAGTGTACAAAGGACTAAAGCAATGCACTACCTCTTTCCTCTATCCTAAAATGCTTTAGATCCACAGCTTTGAATGAGATGTCCAGAGTTCCAGTACAACATGCTGTCAGAGCTTGGGATGTCAGTGTAATACTCAAAAGCCAGAATATAGAGTAGAAAGCAACTTAGTTTAACATAGGGTTAAAGTCTTACACAGATGCCTCTCTGGCTGTGAGTGCTTTTAGATACCTTTTTTGTGGCTCCTGGGAGGGATTCTTTTGTTGTTCTTTTCAAATGCTTAATCTGCTTTTTGCATCTTCAGAACAAGGTGGCATGACAGCCACTTACATTTTCTGACTTTGTAATTCCTTCAGTCGCTAACTCCACATTTTTGGTTTCTTGGGCTTTTGTTCAAGTCTCTGGAACATAGATGCTTTCTCATTTTGTTTTGTAATTCATGTCTCAGTGGCAGGAAGGAAACATGCACAGCAACAAAGCAAGTCCTATGAATGCTTAAGACAAAAAGATTGCAAATCATCCCATTGTGGAAACAGTCGAAATCTGAATAGCTGACCTGTGTGAAAGGTGAGGCTGGGCATTCCAACTGGATCTGGAAGATGCTTATTAGCAATACTGTTTCATAGTGTAAATGGATGCAGAGTAACAGACCTGTCCAAGTACATCCTTAAAGCAAACTCCTGAGTTTATTCTTGTATGTCAAGGCAATGTGAGTGTGCATTTCAGTTAACTTGTAACTAATGAATGATAAAGCTGAGCAGCACCTAGCCTGGTATTCCTGAAGCCTAACTCTGAGAATCTTATCAGAGGGTCTTACTTAAGTGTGCGATAACGCAGATCTGAACTTAAGCTCTGAAGCCGACTGTCTTGTCCATGTGGAAATACATCTAAATCCTTAAAGTAAAGATGAGTTCAGACCTAATGGTAGAGTTACTGGACATGTAATCAGCGTGAGTATGCCATGCCACAGCTGGCATGAGCATAACCCTACGTGTTGAATTGGAGTGGAAATATGCTAGCTTGGAGGAGCCTGATTTGGACATGACTTTATGTCAGAAAAAAATTCATACTGAGAAGGAAATATTTGCATTTGATTACAAAGAGCTGATGTGTTTAGTCAACAATTATTTATATTTCTGTATGAGGAAGATAAGTAATTTGACTTATTAATAGGCAGATATATACAGATCTTAATCAGAAGGCTTCAAGGATTTGTGTTATGAATTTTACATGAAAGCACAGTTCAGGCTGTATCTGATACCCATTAGCTGAACTGGAAATTAATATTTCTGTGTTTGGTGATACTTATGAAGAAGGAAATCAAGCTTGTCAGTGCCTGTCATGCAATGAAACTGGCTCTTATTTCTCAGCAAAAATTTGGAAGGTTTCTAAAAATCTTGAGGGCTGAGGATTTTGGTTTCTCATCAGTTCATCCAAGGTACTTTTTTCCTATGAAAAACTTGTGCTTTTTCTTCTTTTCATGTGGGGTGTGTGTGGGGTAGGGAACCATGCTTATTATGAGATCTCATTTTTCTCCATAATCTCTTTAAATATATATACTGGCTATACAGAACTCCATTAGCTTATGTTTAAAGTCATGGAAAATTCATGGGTGAATTATTGGCTCAGAAGGTGCAATGCTGAAATGCATACATGGTTTAGTCATTTGGCCAATTACAGAGCTCAATCTGACTGAATGCTGAGGTATAACCCTTATGGGGACTTTCTTTTCTACAGGTTGATTTCTTTTAATAAAAAAATATAAAGGGAAGGTTTTACACCAAAAGTATTTGGAAAGTTAAATAATAATCTTTCAGAAATATCAAAAAGGAAGAGAGGAGGCTTATAATAACAATGTCTTCACCCATGCAGGACAAACTAATCTTATCCGGCAAAATTTTCTGTTTCTTTCTTTCAGTCCCTCTTTTTATAATCCCTTTCTCACTTCTTGAATTGAAAGGATGAATTGTATTTGTCAGTCATGAAAAAGAATCCAGGGAAATGCAGGTTTTTAGACTTAACAGCATTTGTATTTTGAGCCTCTATAAAAGGAATATATTTTAGCTGTTTCTCAACAGGTTAAATGTAGAATTATGGACTTAAATTTGTATCTACACCGCAAACAGATCACTGTTGTCCTCAGTTGGTTTTGTTCCCTATCTTTCACAACATCTGCTGTTTATAGATCTGTCAGCTTTGGGTTGTTGCCTACATGGGCTAAACTTCTGATGGGTAAACATCAGGTCTTCTCTCAGCTGGGTAGCTCGAGGAACTGCTGGCTCCAGCTTCTCTCCTATCTTTGGTCGTATTCTTCTGGAGACAAGATAAATAAAGATAAACATTTTGTATGGCCCTGTTCTGGCAGCCCCTGTCCAAAAGGACGGATGGCTGAGACAGAGAAACAAGAGCATAGTGGAAACATTCTTTTATAGGATTAAGAATTCAAGCCATTCAGAGGAACTGGTACAGCTAGAGCTGGCTGATGATGCCTGGCTTAGCAAGGAGTATGTTGGCATGACTGACAAAACTAGTGAAATCCTCTCTTGCTTGGCAGGTACCTATAGAGTTTTGTGGCAAGTCAATGCCATAGTTCACTCCAGGATTCTTCAGTCACGGAGTAAGTCATGGTTCCTATGACCCCTTCTGCAAAGGAAGGTGAAGGTGGGGAACAAGCGCTGCTCTCTCTGCTAACAGTCTGCCTATCGATGACAAATGTAATGCTCCAGCTCTGCAGTGCTGAGCATCCATCCTGTTTGAGGGAGACTGTGGTTTGCTACTCATAGCTATCTATATCCATTAGCCATGCTGCAGGGCAGAATGAACGGAGTAAATGGTGTTCAGGCTTTTCAAAGACCCAGTAGTGAAATTTAAATGTATCTAGAAAACGCAATGTAATGTTTCCATTTCTTCTTGTCTTCCTTAACTAGTGTTCAATATGGGCCTGTCTTACTGTGTTAATGCTAAGAAAAGGTGTAAGTGTGCTACTGCTGCGCTGAAAGCTAATGCTATGAGAGGGGTGAGTGAGCAAGGACAGCCACCTTATAATCCAGTATAATAGAACAGTGTCCTTGATGGATAATATGACAGTGTCTTGCAATTATTCTTTTTTAAGTAAATTCATGGCTGATTGAGTAGTTGAGGCAGATATCTGAAGACCTCTATTTGCCCCCAGTGTAGATATAAGCTGATGAACTGCAGGTTTCTGGGTTTTTTCACCCACGTAGTGGCTGCTAATGAACCTTCACTGTGTCTTTGAAGTATCATTTATAGTGGTGAGAGGAGCATCAGATGTGTCTGAGCAATCTGGTTTATGGTGCTGTTCATAGTATGTTTTCTTTTTTTCCCCTCTTTAAATTTGGCTGACTTGAATTGGGAGTGTTTTTATTATTTCTTCCTTAAAAGTCTTTCAATTACTTTTGCAGGAGTAAGTAACGGGTTTGCACTATGGAAAATGAGGATGCTAAGGTGAACATCAAGGTGTGGATGCTCTTTCCTCCTAACTGACTAATCTGACCATGAATTCAGTTGTTTTCACATTTTTCATTTCTCAGGAGTAAGGCCCTGTCCCCTGCAGGCAGGACATCTCCAATCACATCATTGTGGGAAACTCAGAACAGCTTTTGCACCAGGACATACTTAAAGCTGCAAAAAGAAGGAACATTAGGTTAAGGATTAGTTTCTACCTGAGTAGTATCTAACAACTGTCACCTGAAAGAGCATTGACAAGCAGCTGAGGTGGCAGAAGTAAATGATAGCATGAGTACAAAATAATGGGCAGAGGGTCATGATAGTCCTGCTGAATTATAGGGTCCTGTCATCTGTTTTTGCAAGGCCTTTTTTATATCCATCAGTCTTTGTCTGCAGGCTGAAATTCAGTGATATTCTGGACTGTAAATACCTAATTGTGCTTGCAAAACAGGTACTTAAACTTGCAAATCCTCGTCATCTTAGTATCTTTGTTGTCCAGATTATGTGAATCCTAAGGGTTAGGAAAGGAGATTTCAGCCTGTGAAACTGTCATCCTGACACAATTCATACAGGACTGCGGCATTTTGTAAATGCCACATTAACAGTCAGGATGAGGTATCACCCAGAAGTATTCTTCATAAGTGAGCAGAGATCCTCGTAGAGGCAAAAATGAAGAAAGTCACTGTAAACATCCCCAGGGCAGCATGTTTTGTACGTTAGACACTGTCACCCACTGGATCAGTGACAGAACACACATAATTTCTCTGTGTCCCTTTAATGAAAAGCTGCTTGGACAGGTCAGTGAAATGAGAAGTCCTCACTTAAGAGATGGCTTCTGTAGAAACTGTGGTGGGCTGCTACCTACTCTGTTGGATAGCAAATGTCAACTCTTACATTTTGCTTCCGACTTCAGAAAACACCAATGAGGACCATGTAATAGTTTCATATGTTTTAAAATACATCTATCCTTAGGTAACAGTAGTTTAGTAAAATGCATCACTGACTGAGCTGGGATTTGGATCTTCAAATTCTTATTTATAACATATCTTTAGTGGGATCAGGAAATGAATAGGGAATTTTGTGGTAAATGAAGAGTTGCATATGGCGATAAACTGTGGCTTCTTTTTCAGTGTGGGATCGTCTTAATTTGTGTGAAATTACAGACTCCAGGGAAAATAAGTTTTTATTATCCAGTGTAGACTTCTCCCTTTAATGAGATGTAATTAATAGCACTCTTACCTGAGTAGATTACCAGAAAGAGCTTAAATATTACAGTAGAGCTTTTTGTTAGTTTCTGAGGCACACCATAGTTGATTACAGGTGCTCTCACTGTGAGGCATGGTGATGCTATTCCCACTGGAATATTTGTCAAAATGAAGCCCTGACAGCTTAGAAATGTGATGGGGAGAAGAGCATCTCTGGTTGATGCTGTCTGGGTATGGACAGTTCTGTGGCAGCAAAATACATTCACACAAGTGGAAATGTGGACAGAATGATGCTATCATCTTTGCATGACAGCTTATTCAACTATCTTCTGCAGATCTCCTTCCTGCCAAATTAAAATATGGGACTCCAATGGTTCTTTGTGAATGTCTAGACATCAAATCAAGATTGTTGTTGAAGTTTTCCAAACCTACAGTCCCAAATGCCTTTACTGTCAAACCATCATCATCATGTTTTTGCTTATCACAGATGTCTCCCATCCAGTCAGTGTTTAGACTCTGTAAGTCTTACATCCAGATTTTGTTTAGGTCCTGTATAATATTTGAGGGGCAGTGGCCCTTTTCTGTCTAATGGTTTACATAAAACTTGTGTCCAGGTGTTAGCTTTTATTTAATTTCAGTAACATAATTTTTCCTCTGACTTTGACAGATGCTATGTAGCTCAGTTAAAGGAACTGTATATATCACTGTGACTGTGCTATCCATGTCCCCATCCTCCCCTCTATACTCCACCAAATCACTTTTCTTCATTTTCCAGAGCTTTCACAGACTCTTCCCCACTTACAGCCTGTATCAAATGAGATCAAAGTTCCTGCCTCCAATCAGCCCATAATGCTAGCCTTCATCACCTGCTCATTACATTTTCAATCACACATTTCTGCTCCTTTCAGTCCCTCACTCTTGGAGGAAACCCACCATCAGCCTGCACATAGCAATGCCATTAGCATTCTTGAAGTCCGTACTTCTACCATGCTGCCTGATGATAATGATTAGGCTGTGTGCTATGATGATCATCTTGATCTCACAGTTTCCGTGTAATTTTTCCTCTTTCTGCACATTTCTGTCATCTCTTGCCTTTGGATAGTGGCTTCTTTGGGATCATGGTGGTACCTGTACATTGTGTAATAGTGAAGCAAGATTAGCAGCAATAATATCTGAAGAACCTCGAAGGATGCGGAATATTCATCCTCTGAAGTCAGCATAAATGTGGTCAAAGCAAGACTTAAAAAATTGAGTACTGCTGATTTTCACTGTCCTATGGGATAATGGGGTAGTTATTGGCGTCTTTTATTCAATTTTTTAGTAGATATGGGAGTGCATTCAGTCGCAGGAACTACTTCACAGTTACCTACTTTCTCACTAGCAACATCAATGCAAATTTAAAGACGTGGTAATGTCTGCACAAGGACACAGAGAAAATTGTGTGAATTAATTAAACATCTGAATTAGTGGATTATTCAAACCTTCTGGGTGGAAACTTTCATGCAGAGTTAAAATTGCCTTAATTCACTTTGCAATAAATATTTAATTTTAAAATATGCACACAGCTTTTCGGGATGTTGCTATCTCCCCTTGTTAATTTTTTCTGGCTTCCTGGTTTGCCTGGGTGGGAAACTTAATACTAGGCTGGAGACTCAGTTCACTCACTGACCTCCCTGCAGTGGATCTTTGGGATACATTGGAGATGCTTGCTTGACTCCATGCCCAGATGCATCTCTGGGAGTCTTGTGCTCATCCAACCATGCTGAGAGTCAGCTGTGGGGGGCTCAATGGGTGCAGCTGATTGTGCATGCTTCTGGGGCATGCATATGAATAGGAGAAGGTTGCTCAGATGGTGTTCAACATGTACTACTGCTGAAGGGAGGCTTGGGGCTGCTACTAATCCCATTTAAAAATGAGCTGTGGAAAAGGGATTGTAGCTTGTACAGCTTGTCTGATTCCAGCAGTGCCATTCTTTGTCCCTCTAGAGGAAGACAGGTGACTGCATTTAACAGGCGAGCTGGGAAATCAAGTAACTCTTTGACCATCTTTTGTCACCATCAGAACTGTCTTTTAGGAAAAAAAAAAACACCCACAATTACAGTTGTTTAAAAAGATTAGATTATGTGACAGAATGCTACACCATTTCTGCTGCTGGAATATGTGTCTGCTATGTGTTACGAATATTTCGAGTAATGCCTCCTCCCCCCACCATTAATTTTATAGATGGCTAATTAATTGTCCTCCCTATGGCAACTGGCTGTGCTTTTTATTAACTTGCAAATCAACAAAAGAGTCTGAAAAATTACAAGCTGATTTTTTTAGTAAGGTATGTCTTCTGTGCTTATTCATGTTTTATTAGCCAACAGTCTGCAAAGTTATCTGTTTAATTTGGGAAAACACATTATTGCGGTTTGAGTAATCTCCCATATTAAAAAAATAAAGATTATTTTGCAACCACAGTGATGAAATTTATTGTACTTCAGTCACGAATATGCTAAACAGATACATATCTTTGCTTAATTTAAGTAAATCAGAGTCTCACTCTCCCTTTATAATGATCGCGACAGTGGTGTTACTGTTAATATAATCCTGGCATCAATTTTCTCTTGATGTGGGACATTCCCAGATGCCAGATTTCTGCCCTGCAGTTTTCTGTCGTCCTTTTTATTTCTTTACTTTTGAGATAAATCCTGGGCCTGTTTCAGCAACAAGTGTTTTGCAATTGGTTTTGATGGAGCCAAGATTTCGCTGGTTCTCTCTAGTCCACAAAACAGAGTTGTTCCACCAACATGAAATGAAATTTGTACAAGCAGCTCTTCCACATGAAAAGGATGAAAAATACAGAGGAGCTCCTGCCAATGCTTGCTTCATATTGAAACTATTCTGAGGAGGATTCTCAGAAAAGAGGGTGAAAAATCGGGGGGAGTGGGATATAATAATGACTGCTGCAACACTTTGATAGCTGTTTGTAGCCTTTCCACAAAGAGTAATGCTTACCACTTGAGGTCCTGCTGCTTTTGTGGCTTATCTCAGGAAGAAATGAGCTCTACAATCCTGGCCAAGTTTAGCAAAGTCACTAATTGAAAGTTGCTTTGATTTCACTGTTCAGCTGCTTGTCCCCATTGAGTGTTGTCCTCTGTGTGGGACCATGCCTGAAGGTGGTGACAGATTCCTGCTGGCTAGGGGTTGGTGTGTGTCCTTCCCCTTTAGAGACAATCAGCTCTGCTAAATGTTTCTCTTTATTCTGCACTTCTACCCATATTACCAGAAGGAACCATATCTCACTCATCAGTTCATATTATGCTTGGCCCATGTGGATCCATCTGCTGTTTTGTCATGCTTTGACCATGGGAAGTACCAGATGCTTTCATGGAAGATGCTGGGCAGCCATAAAGGGAAGAGGGGATTTCCCACTCACCTCGAGGCCAGCTTTTTGAGATGAGCGTAGGTCCTCTTTGAAGCTCTGAAGCAAATTGCTCCATTTGTTGCCCTGTTGAAAACTTGGCTAGAAGTCACTGGCTTTCATTCTGAAGCACAGTGGTTTATAGTCTTCACGCTTCCTTTGTTCTATTGGCATTACTTAGTGATTTCTTTATTATTCATATTTATGCGTCAGTTCTTGGAAGAGTGTGGGGAAGACAAGATAGAGAAATTGTACTGAAAGAGCAAGCTGTCAAGCTTAATATGGTACATTTCTCATTCCCTGAAACTGTGGAAAGAAATGTTTTTGAGGCAGTTGTTTGGAAAGCTTTAGAAACCTTGGCATGTATGTTTGACTATACAAAAGGTATGAGTGCATGATAAGTCCAGGTATGCAGATCACTGGGCACTGCTGCACCATCCATGGTCTGTAAGGTGTCACCAGGTCATCAGTGACAGCCTTGTGAATACCCACATCGTCTGCTGGATATGTTGGGTAGAGGATGTTCCAGCCCCAGGTACCTGCAAGAAGCAGAAGCTAGCTCCTAACAGCAGTTGAGAGGTGACAGGAAGTCACATTATTGTTGATTATAATAATTTTTACAACTTTAATATAGCTGGGTTGTGTTTACAATGAGAAAAACATGATTTTGGATAGCAGCAACATTTTGCCTGCCTGTGTGATTAGTGTTTCATTTAGTTGTTCTGTTAACTGCCTGCCAAACTCAGAAGGGATAAAAGCTGGTGTGCAACATCTTTCTCCAAGGCTGTTAAGACATTTTTTATTTAATCAGAGGTTGAGGGAAACTCTGTGCAAAGAAACTCAATGACTAATGCAATCATATTGAGTAAGCAAGAACCATGCCTTGGGGTGTGTGTGTGCGTGGGGAGTTGTTTAGTTTTAAATCTACATCATGAGGCTTCAGTGGAGAATCTGAGTTGGTTGGACTTATGTTGGCTTCTAATTGCAAAGGATACTGTTGAACTGGACAAGTCACAGCTTTGACATGGAGTGGAGCAGACTCATTCATACGTTAGCTAACTTGCTGGAATTGAAGTTGATGTATTGTCACAGTGCTCACACTGACCCAGTGAAGAGTGTAGGACTGCATCCAACAGCAGTGGGATTGAGCAGCAGGGATTGCTGGGCGCATCCTGTGGGATGTGCGCTCGCCTTTGCTGCTGCTCACACCCAGAAATAAGACTCCATACACTGCTGTAAAGTTCTCAGTTCTGTTCTCTTAATGTCTGGCACCAATAATGGTTTTTGAATTCCCTGGGATAATTAGGCGTAGTCTGAAAAAGCCAAAAAGGACTTTCACTGTATTTTGAAATTGTATTTCACAGCAGTATCAAATCCTGCTGGAATTTTAGGATTGCCCACATACTTTTTCTTCTTAGTCACTCAAACTTTGGTTTCTCTCCTTGGAGTGTCACTGATAAATATCTTGCCTTTCCACATCGTAATGTTTAACTAACCTCATTTTCACACTCTGCCAAAAATCTAGATCCCTACCATTGGTAAATGATATGAGGAACACTCAATTTCTTTCCAATCTCAGGAAAATGGAGAAATCCCCACCCTACCAGCTTCCCTCGAAGAATGTGGCAATCACATTTCTTTTTCTTGCTTTATTTTTTTATTCCAAATAATTTTGCTCATAACCTTGCTGTATTGCAAGTTAAAGAAACTATTATTTTCAGTCTTGGCTCCAAACTAATTTAATTTCCATAGTTTCATTATCTTCTTATTAACCACATGTCCTCTTCAACAAAGAAGGTATTTGACATATCTAAAGCTAGAGCCATTTCATGCTGCAAACTCTTAGGGGCACCTCGATAAATTACATCCTCGTAATGAAGAAGTAAGGAAAGAGTGGCAACAATAGATTTTTTTTTTTTCCAATAGAATGAAATCAGGGTTTGATCTGATGCAACATGACTTGATCATAGCACAGACAGAATATACAGTCATCCCTGTGAAATTTATACCTTATGATATTCCCCCCATTGTATCCATTGTTCTGCTAAAACCTTGAAGACTACATATAATAGTTTGCAAATCGGGATTTAGTTGATATTGATTATGCTTTTTTCAGCTTACTCAATTTAATTATCCTCAGCCTACAGACTAATTTATGTGTTTGATGTCAGTATTCATTAGCAGTACAGTTACAGCCTGTAAAGCGAAATGCAGCTGGGTTCCCTTAAACAGACTGTGCTAGTCATATACTGGAGTTGTGTTACAGAATGGGTTTGGAACAACACCGTCAGAAGAATTACTACCTAGAGAAGCATAAGAATGTGAGTTTGTACAAGAAATGTCTGTAAAAGCTGTAGTATCAAGAGGACGTAGTTCTAATTCTGTGCCAGGACACATATCTGATTCATTAGCTGTCACTTAGAGAAGAGACAGACAGACAGACCCTAAAGTAGAGTTATGATTTTCAGGGTCACTGGCCACATTGAAGAAATAGCAATATATTTAATTGTGGGTTACTGTGAAATGGATTTGTTTGGGTGGGTGGTTTTTTTTTTTTCTCCTCCATTAAATGAAAATTCTTTATAATGTTTTTAAACAAATATAAGGTTTTGTGTAGCCAAAATGAAATATTTGGGTTCCTTTTTGTTTTAGGCACAAACTGTGAAAACAAAAAAAAAAAGGGCAAAACAAAATGGTTTTGATTTTCACTTGTATGTGTTGGGGCTTTTTTTTAAATACAAATATTTCTCCAGTCAAAACAAGTTACCGACATTGACAGTAACTTGAAGATTGGTTTTGATTAACAGAAATACACACTTTTAAGGAAAGTTAAAGACTGACTTTTCTAAATACACTGCCTGGCTCTAATGAAACAGCACATCCAACCTGGGTCCCAGCTTAGGAGTCCCCAGGTTTGTCAGAGACCAAATCAAGGTGTTGGCTTTCCCGGTCCCTCCAACCCTGGAAATGCAGGTGTAAGCCAGTATTATTTTATGCCTTAAGGCTTCAGGGAAGCAGATTTTCCAGTTGAGGCCCATCCTGCTGCCAGGGAGACACCTGCTTGGGAAAATCCTTTCCACCCATCTTCCTCTCTCCACCCTTCTTGTCCCTGGGTGGGGGAAATTGGTAAACCCTTAGAAATGGGGATGCTGAACCTATTTCTCTGACCTCTCTGCTGCTTGTTGCTCCCTGCTGTGGGTGCTGCAGAGTTATAGGGCAAACCAAGTCGGCAAGCTCTGCTCTGGGAGGTCTGGAAGGAAGAAATTCTTTACTGTGAGAATGGTGAGGCACTGGCACAGGCTGTCCAGAGAAGCTGTGGCTGCCCCATCCCTGGCAGTGTTCAAGGCCAGGTTGGACAGGGCTTGGAGCAACCTGCTCTACTGGAAGGTGTCCCTGCCCATGGCAGGGGTTTGGAACTACAAGGGCTTAAGGTCCCTTCCAACCCAAACCATTCTATGACTCTATTTGTTACCCGTGATTTAGGCTGTGTGTCTTTGCCTTCTGAATGATATAATGGTCACTTGGAAATTAATAAATAACTCATAAAACCAAAAAAGATCATCTCTCCCCACAAAGACCGAATTCCTTGCTGGGATAGAGCAAATGGTGCTGTGCCTGTTTGTGGGAGGTCTTGCTTGGTCTCAAAATCCTTGCTTGGGCTTAGCTGAAATCTCAGGTTTCAGGAGTGTGGCCTACTGCCCTTGTTTCCCTGGCCATGGGCTGAGAAGGAATTTCTCAGTGCCTGACACTTGCCAGCTGGCCAAAGCTGCTGCTGATTTGTGGAGGGAACCCACGGGCTGGCAAACAGAGAGATGCGCTTGATCTCAGCATTGCATTGAACATCCGAGTGTTAGGTATTGCTGCATTTGGGGTGGTTGGGGTCTGGTGCCTATGAACTATTGCATGCCAACATGGTGATTTATCCCACCTCCATGAGAACCCACCTATTCTTACTATGAAAATTATAGCCCACTTTAAAAATATAGGGTGAATTCTTGCATGTATCAATTAAATCAACCCTTCCAGTGACAAGTGAATATTTGATTTTGTATCCCCAAAGGACAGTGCATACCATATTACACTGCAGTGATATTTTCTAATAAATTATCTAGCTGATATCTTGCCTCTGAGGGGGAGCAGGAGATTGTTAACAAAGAAGACATGACCAGCTCTTTCCTATTTATGCCTCGTCTCCATTATGCGTAAAGGCACCAGTTGCAGGGCTTTGTACATTGTAAATGATGATAAACAGGAGAGAAAGCTTTCCTTTGCTGTTTATACATACAGTTTTGAAACATGTACAGAGCAGTCACAGAGTCAACCCCAGCTTTTCCCTTCCCTCTTCCTTTCTCTACCTGGAAGCAAGTGTTTATCTCAGTGATAGTAAGGGAGATATTAGGTCAGACCCTCCAGTGACTTTGCATCAGTGTTTCTTCATACAGAGCCTCATGTAGGGTGGGAAATCGCACTGGTTTATATCTAGTTTGCTGGCTTGGGAGAGACACTGGCTCTGTGCAGGATCTAGGGTAGTTAAAAGGGCTGGGTTTGCTTTCTTTCAGTCTTGGGGATAGCCTGAAAAAGGATGATTCATCCATCAGCATCTCTTTCCTCATTTGTGGAGATCATGATCCCAAACATTCCTACCAGGGCTAAGGTTTGGTGAAGAGCCAGAGGAAAGGCTATTTGAGAAGTATTCGTTGTTCCCAAGGGAACACTTGTGAGGCTTTGGAGAAGGTTTCGGTGGTTTGCGACATTCAAGAGAATTACTGGGAATATTAAAGTGGAAATAATAAATTCTTAATTAACATTCTGACCAAGCAAGCTGGGAGAGAGGGTGATAGATGACAGCTGGTGGACACAAGTTGCACAAACTTCCATGAGCTTTCCCTGCCCCAAGATCCTTTACTGGTTCTCTTGTTGCTTTCAAAACTATAATGACATCTGCTCAAATCAGGCAGTAGGGCTCCTGTAAATAAGCAAATAAAGCAGGAGTCTCAGGAGACAATTTTGGATGAATTTACACTGAAAATGCTCCTTTACACATACTTAAGAAAGTGCTTGGGACTCAATTGCATGCAAATACAATACATTAACTCATTCTTCTGCTTACTGGGACTTTATTATGTATTTTTATATATTCATTAGTGATTGGATCAACCAGTTACATGCAGTTTTCATTCAACTAAGCTTTTGAACAAATTTTTGTACTTTATTCCAGCAAAACGTGACAGAAGGATTTGGTTTGATGGGTTGTGTTTTTCCTAGTTCTGCCTCTGAAAGGGTTTTCACAGCTCTCAGACAGGAGTTGTTGTGGTTTAGTGCCTCAGAGTTGCAAGTAAATGACAGTTCTCTGCAGGGAAGTATAAGTCTGAAAAGGGCTCAGCCTTCTGCAGATAGTAGAATAACTGCAGCAGGAGCCTTAATTGGGTGCAGGAGAGAGGAAGGAAAGAAAGCCCTTGACAGGTTGAAATATTTTTCTATAGGAGCAGCATTTTAGAGGCACTTGTTAATGAAGATGATTGATTGGAAAATGAGTCAAAGCTTTTAAATCTTTAAAAAGGGTATTTTTTTTTTTCTTCTTCTTAAAAGTGGATTCCTTATCTGATCATGAAGACAGGAGAATTTTCCTTTCCACCTCCAAAGAATTAAAAGTTCCTCCAGGCTCAAACTGAGAAACACTGCATAATTACACACAGGACACCTGGTGCAGTCTGTGTGACAGGCAGGATGAGGTGTCTGCTTTTGCTTTTGAGAGACAGAGAATGGTGAGAAAAAAAGGTGTAATACCTTTTGTGCTAAGTGTTTAATAATGTCTTTTGACAAACAAATTAACACCAGACACCCTCCCCAAAACCCAACTAAAGCTTAACAAATAGGTGGGATAAGACCTGAGATGTGACCAAAATGTGTAGACAGTATGTATTGTTGCTTCTCATGCAAAACAGTGTAAAGAAAGTAAATGGTTTCATTGTCTCTTCTGTTCTAGTGGAAGTGATAGTCATCAGTATTGGTAGGGAAGGTAGAAATAATAGTATCAATATTAATATCCATCTTCCACTTATGTCTCACTTCGAAATGCATGAAGTATATGCTAAGAAGGCACATGGCATTGATGAAACATTAATAAGAGCTCAAATATAAGAAAAAATAGCCAAAGTGAAAGCTTTTTCTATCACTTAATTTAGATTTGCTGCCAATTTATATTTAATAAATAAAATATATCTTGTGCCGCCTACCCATATAGCTGGCGCTCATAAATTACTGATGCAGTAGAATTTGAACATGAGGAAAGGAAATGAATGTGTTTTTTAAATGTTTAAGTTATGTGAGGCAGAGCAAGCTTAGTTGGTAGGTTGCATTGCTTTCTGTGTACTCAGTCTTACAGCCATGCTGCATGCATGGTTTATATACCTTCAAATTGTTTGAACTTTAATGGTCATAACGATTAGGAAAAATTAAAATCCAGTGAAGTAGGAAGCAGGGTTCTCCCCCCCACCACTCTCTTAATTTTTTAAGGTTATTTTTAATGAGTCTGCTTCAAGCAAAATACTCAGTTCAGCAGCTTTGACCTCAGATAAGTAATGTATTTTATCATAACTTGAAATCAATGAATATTCTCCATGTGCTCAATGTTAGCTGTGTATGTAAACACCTTGCTGAATCAAGGCTTCTTCTGGCAAAAACCCTGAAGTCTCCAAACCTCCAAGAGTGAAGCTGTTCACCTTGGGAAATGCACAGGCTCCATTTGTAACGGAGAAGCCTGTGCTAAATATACCTTCCTGCTGATCCAGGGTGAAAATGAACTGGTTCCTTGTTCAAAAGTATGCACAACTTGCCTTTCTTGGCTGGCTGCTCTGTAAGGTGTATGGGGCGTTACAAGCACAGCTGAATTCTCCTTTCAGGTCTGCACTTCAGTTTTGGTGACTGGCAAACCACAGCTGTGCTCACTCCATGCAACCTCTTTTCCAGCATCACATGCTATGTTTTCTTGTCTTGAAATGACGGTAGGAGGGACTGAAATGATCTTTCCTCTGTTGGGCTGGCTTTGTCCTCTGAGTACACACGATACAATTTTGGGCTGGATGCCTAAGTGATCTGCTGAGCCTTGGATCTCTTTGCAAGATCTGCACAGACAGAGATAGGGAGCATATTTCATTCCATTCTTGTTTGCAGCCCTCTGTTCAGTAATCCTAGAAGCTAACAATAATATCAAGTGTCATTACCAATGTTTTTTTAATCATCCTTATAATTCTTATTCTGAATAGCACTTAAATCACATTTTTATCTTTCGTTGACAATAAAATGCAGCCTCATAAATATTTAACTTGTCTGATTAAATTATCCATGCTGAAACAGATAACTGGGCACTTTAATAAGCTTAAACTAAAATCTTGGCTCTTATTATCTCCCTGAAGAAGAGACAGAAAATGATAAAGGTTCCCCTGGCGTGGGCGACCCTCACGCCATTCAGCTCAGCAGCGGGAGATTCTTATCAAACCTAACAGAAGCCTCAGAAATGAACACAGAGTTGATGATAATTAATAGCAATCATTATCTGTCTCTATGGCTTTATAGCTGATGAATACTGGGAGAGGCCAGAAAGTCTTCAAGGCTCCTGTTGTTGTACGGCCAGAGAACCAAAGTGGGGAGAGGCGGTGTCTGTGCTGGAATTGAGGCAGAGCTGTGATGCTTTAGAGATAGCTCACCAAACCAGCTTCCTCTGTCTAAAGTCCCTTTCCTACACCCAGAGACAACTGCATCAATGAGTAGAGAGATTTTTAGGGCCAGAGAGGACTGTTACAGTCTCCTCTTGAGCCACACTGAAACATGCCAGCCATGGGATGCAACCCAACACTCTTTGTTTCAAGCCTTCTGGCTTGAAGCTTGACAAAAGCATAGCTTTTTTTAATTGAAAAAGGAAATTATGATTACAGCTGCTGTTTTGCTCTCATGGAGAGCGTTGAAACAGCCCCTGAGTCACCTGCTGCTGACTCTTGTGGTCATTGCTCTCAGTCCAAAAGGGGTATCATCTGTACCTGTGTCTGGGCTTGTCAGTCTGAGTCACTGTTAAAGCACCTGCACTGAGTCATAACTCTGTAGCAGGTATAAGAACATCTCCCAGAGCCAATTTCAGACCAGAACTGCAATATATTGCCAGTCCCTCATCTGGACATGTGGCATATACATGGGTTTTGGTGCAATTCTGAGGCCTTGTTGATGGAGAGTGGGGAACCAGATGGGATGAATTTCAGAGTAAGGATAAATGAAGATGTAGGAGAGTCACATTTGAAGCAGAACCTGGGACAAGGGAAGCTTGAGCCAGGAGCAAAAGAGGACCATGGGTGGGAGAAAGGGAAAGAGAAATGGAGATCTGAGGCCAGGGTCAAAGCTGCATAGGTTGTGTTGTGGAGATGGTAAGTCTCTGCAGGACCCTTTGTACAACAAAAACATCCTCTGAAGTGGTGATGAAGTTGGCTATGCTTGGTCCCAGCCTCTGGATCACTTGCTGCTGACTCTCAGTGAGCCACTGAGCCTTTGGCTGTGCTGCTCAGCTCCTTCATATCTTGTCCAAAATTCTTGGGCCCCTCCTTGTTTCTCAATCGCTCCTTCTCCCCACTCCACACCATCTGCTGAGGCTCTGCCAAACTGCTGCAGTGAGTACAACCATGAGCCAGAACCTGGTCCCACTCATCTTAGGAAGAAGTGTTTAGAGATTACTTTGTGTGCCCAGGGAAACAGCTCTAGGCAAGTGTGGACTGGATTAAGGTAGAGAGGACATAGGAAAGATTTCCACTGCAACCTGTTAGATTGGGTAAAGTCAGTGTGGCAAATATGGTCACAAAAGCAGGAGGCATGATCTGAGTTTGTTTGCAGTCCCTTTGGTACTTAACAAGAATTAAACAAAACATCCTCAGCATCCTTCAGCAGTAAAAAAATAACAATAAGAAGCCCCATTTTATGCACATCTGAGGGGAAAAGAAGAGCTTGGTCTGAAAGTAAAAGGAAAAGCAGGGCAAGAAATATAATTAAGAGACTTATGACCTCAGGGGAGAAGAAGGGTTTGTTTTGCAACTTCACAGCATGGGAAGGATTTAAATGCTAGGTGGGTGCCTGTGTGTCCCTGTGCATATGAATTTCTAGGTCTATGTCTGTGCTTTTGTGTCTAAGTGTAGAGATGGAGAGTTGGCAGGACTTGTGTTAGTCAGTTTATACATAAAATGTATATACATTATTTATACATTTGATATGAAACATGGAACAAGCTGTCAAGAGCAGGTGTGGGGTATGCGTGTGTGAGAAATGCCTAATATATACTTTCTCTCCCTGCTTCCAACTTACACAAACACACCCAACTACATTTCCACTCCATTTTAGGCCAAATGCTCCCAAAGCCACTGAGCACTCTGCACCCTTCCCTCCAACGAAGAACTGACACATAAGAGCTGAAAACTGACATTCCCAATCTCTCATTTCTCCTTTTTAAACCATTTCCCACAATTTTGCTGCAATCTTGTTTTTCAAAAGCTAAACTTCAAGGAGAACTGCAGGTATTTGCCTTGCTGAGACAAAGCACGTAACACCAAATGTAATTGTTAGTCTGGCAGGTAGTTCACAGGACTCCCTGTTAATGAATCTTTAATGTCATTAATTGGTTATCTGCTTGGTGGCGAGAAAAAGGGTAAACGTTGATCACTAAGCAATTTAATTCTGCTTCTAACCAGTTTGTTTTCAAGGGGAAAAAAACTATTATGAGCATTGCACTGACTGGACACCCAGGCTTTACTGATAACACCGCAGGAACAATAAAACATGCAAGCCATGCTCACTGTTGCAGGGCTGCTGATTGAGTTTCTTTCCTCTCAAATTGACTCATTTGTTTGTTGTGGATAGAGGTACATGATAAGAAGGGGATATGTTGGATTTCATTCCTTCTGGCCAGCTGACTCCTTTTATTTGTACCCTAGGCTTGCTCTAAAACAGACCACCTGGACTCTGCTGCAGTATGCAGAAATAGAATCAGTTGTTCCTGGCTGTGGCTATTGAGCTTACAGTGCAAGCATGTGTGTGCTTCTTTCCACTGCAGGACCTGGGATTCTTCATTCTCTTAATCACTGTGACAATCTCTGCTCCAGCACCTGGGTATGATACAGCCAGCACTTAGTTTTTGCACAAAGGATGGGTGTGACAGTGTTTGTGACAGAGCAGTAGCATGCAACTTCTCTTCCTGCTAGTCAGATTTCAACAGAGGTGTGGGATAATGTGCCAAAATGAGAAGGCCTTGGGATGAAGTATGTGAGATCTGTACAGTAGATATCACAGATGTCTTCTGGTGAGGACTTGTGTTCACACAGCCATTGGTGGTGCAGCAGAGAGCTCTGCTGGGCTTTGCATGGCTTTTCCTAAAGATCAGGGGAAGGATCTCTGTGTGTCTGTTTTGTTCAAAAGTATCTCCCAAGCTCCATCTTCTATTTTAACCCTCTTCCTTCCAGAATTGGTGTAATAGAGCTTAGCCCTGTGTCATATAAGGATGAAATGCCCTTTATCATATCAAAATGATACTCAGAACGAAGTAAAACATCAACCCTGAACTTCAGAGCAGCTCAAACCACCTGGTAGTCAGCCTGGTAACTCAGGAAAGCAGGAGTAGGGCAGCAGGGAGCCTTATAATTAACAGTGAGTAGCAAGGGGGAGAAGGTTATTTCTCTGCTTGAGGCTAGGAGTTGATATTTAGTTCTGACACGTTCTCATCTGTGAAACTTTCTTTGATTTAAGGAAGAAAATATCTCTTCCCAGGATTTTCTTTCAGAGTGATGAGGCCTTTTGGCTTATGTTCCTATGCTCTGTACTAATGGTGAAGGATGTGGGCTAGCAGCAGAGTTAGGAATAAAGTAAAAGAATAGCTGTTGTGGAGGGAGAGGAGTTTGTGAAGCACTGAAGAAGGTTGGTTTCACAGGAGCACTGGATTCCTTGTTCAGCTCCATGCAGAGCCTGAAGCATGACATGGGGTAAGTCTTTCTTTGGGATCTGTGGCTTGATAATCTTGTCCTGGCCCTGTTCTTGGTGAACAGTATTGCAGAGAGCACAAGGAGTAGGTGATGCTACAGCAGGATGTGGTACATATACCTTTAGCTGCTCTAAAGGAGATGTGGTAGCATCTCCTTTAGATTTGTAGGCACAGATACAAATGGGTGGACATGCAATTTCTCACAATGTTGCCAATTCTAATTTTTTTTCCCTAAGAAGTTATAAATTTAAAGCATTCCGTGTGGGGTTGTTTTGTTGGTTTTTTTTTTTTTTTTTCCCCCTTCCTGAAGGACTTTGAAAGCCTTTTTTCTGGTTCATAGAAGGCAGAAAGGATTTTTCATTCTTAATCATGAGTGTTTTGCCTTAATGGTTTGGATGTAAATTTGTGTTGTTTTGCCTTCTGCAACTATAGAGGCCATACATGACTGCTTTAACTTAAGCACATAAAGACATAAACCTTAATTCCTTCAGTAGGACTGTTCCTTCAGACAGCACCTTTATTAAAACACCTCGTGGAGTTTCCTGTACTGTCATGACAGTTTTGAACGCTCTGCTTGCAGTGTTTTCATATCTAATGTGATGGTATTTATGAAACCTTTGTCAGGGTCTCTCAGCAGGGCTGGAGCCTCTTTGTGTCCTTTTAATCTTAAAATCTCCCAGCATAGAGAATCTCTTTTGTACCACATTTTCCCAGAAACTCACTGGGGCTTTTGTTTTCCAGCTGTTTTTTTTCTTCTGACTGAAAAAGCCAATCCTCAACATATTTATGAGTGCCCTGTTCACCTTCCCCAAGTGCTTGAGAGCCAAATGATATTTCCTATGTGCTTCTTTTGAACTGAGGCACTTGCCAGGGAAGCTGCTTCTTCCATGTAATCTGTTAGGATTTTCAAAGATTGTCTGAAACTTTTATTACTCTTCTTTGGAAAATTGCTTTGACTTGATTACTCAGAGCTGTTCAAGAGGCCAATGCTCTTACTGATTGGGGTAATTAAGAAGCCTTAATTAGCTCTTCAAACAAAATCAGAACTTAGCTGTGTCATTGCTGTATTGCCCTCATTAGTTCAATCTGGCAGCTTTTCACTGGCACATTTATGTTTCTGATTTACATATCTGCTCCCATAGTGCTGAGCAATCTAACTTGCAGTAATAATACTGAAAAAGTTAAGTTGCTCCAGAGAGTTATTACATGAGAGATGTGGGTATAGACAATATGTGAAGAATATCCCAGTAGCTCACAGTTGAACTTGGTTTATTACCACAGTACTTAAATTACAATTAAAAGTGTATGTGTGCACTGCTTTTTTTTGTATCACTGGCCTAGCCCTCATTTAAATTCTGTTGGGGTGCAGGAACACATTGCTCTAAACCCTCCTTATTTTTGTAGGGCAAAAATAATGACAAATGTAAGCTCCTCTCAAGTACTATGAGGAAGCTGCAGGTATGCTGCTCCGAGAAAGCTAAGAAAAGCTACTCGCTGGAGTCAGAAGAAGGTTTTGCTCATGAACCTGAGTGAAGCAGAGACTGAGTTTATTTATTTTAAAGCTTAATTAGAATGGCAATTCTGGTCCAATTGGTACTTTATTCTAAAAGAGATGTAAAGCCTTTATGTAAAGGTATATCACACCATTTTCGCTATATATGTATGTAAATAAAACCACCCAAAGAAAAACCAAGCTGCTCATAGTGATGGGAAAAACACCTTTCATACTGTCCTCTGAGTATACAAAATTTTTCCATGTGCTTCATAGTGATTTAGAGTTTAAAGGTATTCTCTAGGTAGAGTCTGGGGGTAACACAGATCCTTGTACATAAAGAATTTTCAACTATCCACTATGCTGTTGGCCTCTTAGGACTGATTTTGTGATGTTGAAGGATAATGTTAAATGTAACAATTATTCAAGACGGTATTCACTCTTAAAATGAATATGCAGAACTGAAGTTCTCTTTCCTTTTGAGCTGCATTAAAAGCAAACTGTGTTTCATTCTTAATGTAGCTCATGGTGTGTTATGTAGGAGTTCACTCGTTTACAATTGTTGTCTTCCTTTTCTGCTTACTGGTTACTGAGGCTTTTGGCCGTGCTGTGATCTCCCAGTGCTATGATGGCCAGCGGCTCCCTGGACATCACAGCCTTTCCTGCAGAACCACCATCACCTTTATCTCTTCTCTCCAGGGTGTTCCCTTTTAGAAAAAAATCTAATCAAACCACTTTGATGCATCATAAGCCCCCATCAGTCTTGCAGTTCAGTCCCTAGGCTGGATGGAATCTGGGAGGTACTGAAACAATGCGCTTTTTTCCCCTTTAATTTGAACAATATTCACCTGTCTGTAGAAAAGAGCCTCTACTTTCTGAACTTTTCCTTTGCCCCTTGACACAGCTTCCTCAGATGTAGGGCAGTGCAGCTGTTTCTCCATTGCTCTTCCAGCTGTGACATGAGTATGTTTGAGAAAATGTGCAACTGGATTTGAAAGCTGACCAGCAAGTGCTGAATTCAATAGATTTTCAACAGTATAGCAGCTAGATTGAGAAAGCTGTTAGTAATGATGGAGTTCATATCTGGTTTAGTAAGATACTGTGGGTTTGAGAAGTTTCTAGGTAATTCTGCAAACCTTGCTGAAACAAAGCATGTGAATCTTTCCATCCGAGTGCTTTTTACACAGTGCTTACTTTCTTATAATGGCAAAGCCTGAGCTAAGCAAGCATGTTCCTGTGAAATCA
This sequence comes from Bolborhynchus lineola, assembly GCA_025448015.1. Taxonomy (NCBI): domain Eukaryota; kingdom Metazoa; phylum Chordata; class Aves; order Psittaciformes; family Psittacidae; genus Bolborhynchus; species Bolborhynchus lineola. Next base: position 47,712 of record JAOEHX010018058.1, on the reverse strand, counting down.
GCTAGTGTTTGTTCTTCCCCAGCCATGCTTGCCCTCTGCAAAGCCACAGTATAAACTAATTAGGGATTTGCTGTTTGGAGAAAGTTATGATAAGTTTCCCGACAAGGGCATCAGCTAATCTCATTGCACACATGTCAGTGGCTATACATGTGTGAAATTAAGTGGGTTTTTGCTGATTCCTGCACACTGCCTGTTTTTATCTTGAGACAACATTCCCAATCATAAAATGCATTTAACGTCTGCTATCAGGGGCTTACTATAATATGTGTAAAACCAGCAGCAATTCTTTGATATCGCCTTCAAATGTATTGTTAAGGGAGATCACAGAAATAGCTTTGATAGACTACGTGATTTACCTAGTAGAAGGAAAAGCTGATAGGGAAAATAATCCTGCAAGGTTTTTGCTTCAGATAGAAATGGTATAGATGGATCTGGTGCCTCAGCTACTGATAGGAGCTGGTCTACTTGGGGGCATTTTGTTCTTTCAAACTAGTGTTAAGTGAAACAATTGGCCTGTGAAGACCTTGGAATCACACACCTGCATTTGAGAGGATGATGGGAGCTTTGAAGTGATAATAATACAGAGCAAGGAATAAAAAAAGCCAACAAAGCAACTACGTTCTATGCAGTGAAGAGGGAACATCTTCAGTTCCTATACCTAAACCTAATTTTTTCTCTGGGTCACAATAAAATGGTAATTACTTCCATGGGATTTGCTGCAGGGAGATGGTTAAAGCACCAGATACACATGGCGAAGAAGACAATATTCACTTATGTTGTCATGTGTTTACTTTGTACTTCAAAATTTCCAGCTTGTTGAATCTTTCTGGGCTTTCAGCTGAAGCATGACTTTGGAGGCAATAATGTCCAATTGGGGAGAAGGGGTTAAGAATACTGAAATACAGAGTTTATCACATGAGTCTGAACTTAACTGTAGGTAAGCGCAATAAGATCACTCCTCTGGCAGTGAACAGTTGCTTCATGAAAGTATAGCTTTTGCTCAGTTGTCATAGTAAATGCCATTGATGCTCCATGGAACAACGGTCTTGTGGAGTCCTTTGAGCACAATCAAGATCAGCTGCTCAAGGACATCAGCAATGTCCTTTGCATGCTGCTCAGCACAGCCTGCCTATGCTATTGCTGCCCTTCTTACTAGGAATGCTCTGGGGCACCATCAGGGCACCTTCTTCTCTGCTCCTGTCTTGGGTTGTTGCAGTTCAAAGTACAGTGGCTGCAGGATGCTTTCACACACAAAATATTTGGGAGTAAAAAGGGGAGAAAACCAAGAAAAAGCCCAGGAAAAAAAACCCTACCTTTTTTCTTTTTTTTTTTTTTTTTTCTTTTTTCCCCAGTTCTTAAAGCACCACATCCTGTCACAGTACAAAACCTTTCCATATCTGTGTGCTTCTCTGCACTACTGCGTACAGATCAGTATTCAATTTTCAAGGAGTGGAAGGCATTTGGGAGCTGTACTTCAAAGCCTTGGGTCTGAAATAGCTGTGTGTGCAGGGAAGTCTATAAAATAGAGGTGATTTGTTATTATCTGATAGCAGGCATATGACTATTGATTAGTTTTGTGCTATTTTAATTTTATGGAAATATGTGTAGTGGGGATCTGCAAACCAGGAGGCGTTTGATGGTACACAGGGGAGGATTTTGGTTTCTCTCTTCTCTGGGGGCTGAGGAAAGAAAAAGCAGGAAAAGTGAGAATTAATTGAAACCTATAATTCTTTCCTGTTAATTAAAGTGAACCTGTATGGTCAGCTAAGCCATGAGGTGTATAGAAGAAGATGGTGAAAACACCCATTTAAGGATGGGCTGGCTGGATACGTCCTTTGTGTTGTTAACCTTATGGATGTTAATAAATATGTAGTTTGTAGGGAACAAAACTAAGCTGCTTCCTGTAATGGGCTAATTAGGATTGATGAAGCTGTTGCACACCAAGCAAAATAAATAGGTTGTGAGCAAGGCGCTTTGTTGGGGATATTTGTCCCATGGTATTCAAAGCACGGAAGGAAATCCAAGGAAATTGCAGGGCAGACTGGCTTAATCAGAAGCCCTTGCTATAGCAATCAGGATCAAATGAATAATAATTGTGTTAATCAGCTTGTGAACTTTTATGCCATGATCATAACTTCAAATATCACCAAATCCTGAACAGTGAGTTGGTTGCTGCTGACACAAGGAAACTGTTGTATGAGGAGGAGACATTTGTTTTGCTGGAAGTGAGCTACATTTTTTCCTCTAACAGCTTTTGTCAAAGCCTTGGATTTTCATTGATTTATTTATAAAACATTGAAGTTGCAGGAATCTTCTGGAGTACAACCATAAGAGTCCCCATCCTACTTTTCAGGAAGGAGATTATTGTTTTGGTACCACCACTGAAGGACTGCTTCCCTCTGTAACTGGGCAGCTTGTCCATCAGCTCAACTATGGACCTACCTCAGGAAAAACCTTCTTTGCCTTCAGACCAGGTTATTGACCCCAGGAGAACTGTGCCCTTCTGGTTGTGCTGATGCCTTGGGGTGGGTGTCTCTGTACGGAGATGAGGCACCAGTGTCCCACAGATGGGACTTTAACCAGTCTCTGGTTTTAAGTTACTAAAGTAAGCAAGAGAACCCCCAGGATCCTGCTTAATATCTACTACCATAAAGCTGGAGCTGAGTGTGCAGGAGCTACTGGAAGATTGGATGCTATTTTGCTGAAGCAGTCAATCATGCCTTGCAAGTTAACCAGGCTATTTTAGCAGGGGTAATTAAGGCATCATATTTACCTTGTACCTGAGGCAGCAGCACGGCCCAGGGCTGAGCTTCCCAGCCTGTGGCAGCTCAGGTGTGGGAACCCTGGAGCTGAGCTCTTATTTCCCAGTGCTGCTGCCTCTTTTTTCCTCCCAAAATGGGTGCTCTTTCCCTTCTTGTCTGTTGAAAATGTGAACTCTCTAGGGCTTCTGAGCCTGAACCCAGGAGCAGCCATACTTATAACAGTTGTGCTGTGATACTCTTGTCTCTCCTGTGTGTATCTGCATGTTTGCTGGTTTTCTTCGGTGTTTTTCATAGACAGAACTTTGCTACTAAAAGCAGTAAATAAGAGCAATAAATGTTATGCCTAAAAAGACTGAAAGACACTGCAGCGATTGGAAATGCCTGATGCTATGATGTAGCACACCAAATTTATTTATACTTTCTTATGTCTTACTAATAAAAATGTCACTTATTTATGGACCCAAATCCTCCTTGCTGAAGTAGGTATAGATGTCCACTCCTCATCTGGAACCCCCCCTTATCCCTTCTGGAAAAACTGCAAGCCAAATAAGACAAAAGCAACATCTAAAATAATCTTTACCTTCATGAAGTTTTAGAGAGAAAGAAATGGAGATTCATGCCTATTTAAAGCTGGGCTCTGTCAAAGCCAAAGGGAATTTTGCTTCAGTGGAAATGGGGTTGATCCAAATGCAGAATGGGAATGTAGGAAAAACCAGTGGGTGCAGGGCGTGGTAGGGAGAGCAAAGTATGATTGAAAAGCCTAAACTAAATTAGGACTTAAAGTAGCCCGGATTCAGTTTCTGCTCCTGCTCTGTTTCTTTTGCCTATTTGAGCAAATTACTTAAGCTGTTAATTATGGTACATTCAGGTTACGAAACATGCATCTAAGTAAGGCAAATGAGTATGTATCTCTCTCCCCCCCTCCCCAGATGTGCCTGTTCCTTGCAGTAGAGGGTCTGGATTCCTTGGGATCTTTCAAGTGTATCCAAAACACAAATGCAGCCTGTGTGCTGGCTGCCTTTTTTTAAGGTCATGTGTAGTATATGCCATAGCTGGGTGGGAAAGGGTCAGATAAAGCTATGGCGGGTGCAGGGGGCAGCTGTGACCACATCACTACATCACCACATCACTTAAAGCCTGCTGTTGTCAGCACTGATTGGTGAGTGGCATCATCACCAGCATTTCCTTTAGAGCAAGGCTGAGAAAGTAATTTTTTTGCTAATGTCTCATCTTTACTGAGAGATGTCTACAGGAGCCTTATGCTTAAATTCCTGTCTGCCAGCGTAGGAAAGATCTTAGAATGTCTCTTATCCTGCATTGATTAATACTCAAAAAATGTGCCTCTTTCTGTCTGATGCCATAGTTGTATTTCAAAATGCTCATCTTGGCCTGGCTCACTTGTCTGAGTATTGTTCTCCCTCAGACAATGCCGCTGCAAGACACAGGATTTGTGCACAGGTAGCAGGCACTATTTGGCTTTCTAGTTTCCTAACTTCTCATATGGGGAAATCATATTCCCTTCTTTTCCTGACAGCAGGGCAGGGCTCTTTTGAGGTCTTCCTGGAATTGCTGCAGCAAGCTGTGATGTGAATAATAGATGACAGGAGAATCCCTGCCCAGCAAAGGGAGAATAGCATGGTGCAGTTTTCCTGTTGCACTGAGGCTCTGGCTGTGTGCTGAAAACAGGCAAGCAGTAATCTGCAATTCAAAAGAAAATGAAATAGAAGCTCTCCCTATCCTCTAGTTGGAGATAGCAGCATACCATCTTTTGGTTCTGGCAGTAGAGCTTCTTAGGAAGTCTTTTTTTTATTCCACTCTTGCAGAGAAACTAACAGCCTTCCTTTCACATCCCACCTTTTCCATTCTCCTTCAGCACTTGAGAAAATGTGTTTGCAGTGCATAGCCTGTTCTACAAGGATATGATTCCAGCTTTTGAGACTGTCCCCAGCCTCAGGTCATTGCCCCTCTGCAATGGCTGGGAAGGAAGGGAGCAGAAGGGGCTGAGGCCATGCTGGCAGACTATGGGGCTTTTCTCCTGTCCCTTCTGCCCCAATTCTGCTGTTGGAAACCGAGGTTAAGGATAATCTTTCCCTGGTTTTTCCCATGTTTAGCTGCGTGAAATATTATGGTATCTTGATGATCTTAAGGTCCTTTCCAACCTGAACTATTCTATGATTCTATCTTTATGGAACTTTCAGATCCTTTTGAAATGCTCTGATTTTTAGCCTTCAATTTAATGAGAGACTCATCCTTGCCTGATGGGAGACTCTCTCCTGTCACCCTGTTAGATTTTCTTCTGATCTTCCTGAAACGTTATTTTTTTACCTTCTTTCTATCTTATTTTGTCACAGTGATATGGGTTGTTTGCTTTTTCACGATCCTCTTCCCCTCAAGGTATTCTGTGACCCAACCATCTCTGTTTCTGTATTTTCATTTTTCTATGTGTGTTGCCTCCTTTAGCATCTTTGCTTCATTATGCACACTGTTCATGTTCCCTCTGTGCCAAATGTTTCCTCTGTGCCGTTTAATCTTTTCCTTATAGATCACCTCTGCCTGCTTAGTAATTCAGTGTTTCTAATTCCAGAAATATACATCTTTCATTTTACATTTTTAATTAATTTTTAATGTACTTTAGTTTGGTGACTTCCTGAACCCATCAAATATAAACCCCTAAAAAAAAAAAAGTTTAGGTTCATCTCTGAAATACAGGGGTAGCCTCAGTAAAAGTTGTGTTAGTAAATAGATTTTACAGCTTGATCTTTGTTCTTTTCCTTTTCTCAGTTCTTGAAAGCAAATGGAAAAAGGAGTGCGTAAGTAAAATCAGTATTTTCCACCTCTCTTGATTAGAGCAGGGTTTCCTCTTAGTGTAGAAGGTCATGAGGATAGAATGAAATATAAATGAAACTAAAAATGTTTGGATTTCATAAAATAAAAGCATGTACACTTAATACGCTGTTTTTGCGTTCCTAAACTTCCAAAGTAAATCAGTTGCTTCGTGCAGCCGACGTGTGAGAGAGAAAGATTAGTGACATTTAAAAGGTGGCTTTGTGGAGGCAAATACATCCTAATGGTGACCATAAGTCTTTTGTATCTATTCATGAATTCATGAGGCTTGTCTAGCGCATGGAGAGTGAACTCCAGGGATGATAAGCAGAAACTTAGGAACGCTGAAATATGAATTGCTAATAAAGCTCTTTAACCCAGGGCTTGCATTGGAGTCTCCTTGCTTACCTAGCTGGTGGGTTAGTGAAGGCATTTCAAATGGTTTCTCTTATTAGAGATAAGAGGTTTAGGGTTTGTTTATAACTGTTCAAAGTTGTCATAGACTTCAGCCAAATCATACTTCAGCACATACAAAGTTTAATTTGCTGGGTCTCAGTAACCTTCCTGAATGGTTTCCTCTTTCGAGTTGTGTCTCAGTCTCTGCTTGTATTTTGTGCTGAATAAGCCACACTACTTGTTTCCAAATGAGTTTTCAACTGGAGTTTCTGTTTACAAGTGTTTCTACTTGTAGACTTTGGGCAGCCCCAGCTCTGAGAGCTGCTTGCCAACAACACCTGCAGCCTTGCATTGTCAGTGTCTACTGAGTCCTGTCACCATGACACCTTGTCACCTGTGTCCTGTCCCCTCCAGGAAGCAATGGTCTCTGCCTTATTAAAGAAGTCAAATATTTAAGCTGTTCACACATCCTCATACATTTTCCTGTCCCTGATTTACAGGATGTCTCCTTTTTGTGTAAAACTTTCTGCTATTTCTGGTCTAGGATCAAGCCTGGAGAACCAGCATGTATACTACCTTCTGCCATAAACCTGTACTGAATAGGCCTTCAGGCGTCCTGGGTATGATTGTTCATCTTTCTGATTTTGTGAATAGTGTGGAGTTACTGCCTGAAGGGGAACTGCAATATTCCTCTTTCAAAAGGAGAGAGTGATTAGAACATTACACTTCACTTGAGGATGGTTGTCTTTTAACACAGCTGGGAAGGGAAAAATATCTTCAAGACAGAACTTGTTAAGTTGTTAGTTTTTCATTGAAATGTATGCTGAAAGACAGATAATTAAGGTGGCAGCTAAAGGAAATCAATATCAAGACTTATTTTACTTTTTCTAGTTCTACTAGGCAAGAAAAATGGAGTGTAGGAGTGGTTAGAATTAAGTAAAAGTTCATTCAGTTATCATTTTTGGAAGAAGAGTGAGAAAAGGCACTGGTGTTTAGGTCTAAGCTCAGTATTCTGTTATTTTTCTTATGATTGTCCTAAACCATGTCATTAGTACTTTGGGAGCTGAGCTGGGCACTTTATTAAGAAGTGGAACTTTGCCTCCGTAGATATTTTGTCGTTCTAGAAAAATTCTACCCAGAGTAATTTTTAAGTTTAAAGCCTGGAACTGATTTGTAAAGCATAGACAGCTTGTATCTACCATATTTAATTACCAGGCTGTCTAGCAGTAAAACTCTAGTTCCTTTATTTTTTGTTAGCTTTTGGCTTATTAACTTCTAGGATGAATTCTGTGACCAAAATAGTATTTTTCACATCAATACTAGTTGTTAGTGCACAAAGTCCCAATTCAAACTTTCTATGTTTTTGCACTTCGTAGTCTTCTGCAGTGCTCTGAGAATGTTAATGATCTTACATACTCAGGGACTTTACAACTGTATGTCTTTGTTACTTGTGCATAGTATATTTTATATTGCTTCTAAATGGTTGGATTTTTCTTAGGTAATTTGGACTGAAGCTGAAAAGATTCAGCTCTGCAGAAATCTATTCAAGAGGCTGAAGTTCTGTATGTAATTGATCCATGAACCAGGAGTTCAGTGTTGATCATAAGTCCTTTCCCCTGTCTTCTGTAATTTGCTTTTTACAGTTACATAATGTCATTGTTATAATTAATAGCATTAAACATTGATCTAGTTATTACCATTTTCCCTGTCTCTCTTTAAATGAGGTTTGGAGTTACAGTAGTGGTGAGTAGGACCTGTGAGGAACAGAAGAATGCATTTATGTGTCAGCTGTTACAAATCTGACTCATGCCCACTGCGTCATGGCTGTTTAGTTGAGATGGGATGAGTTGTAGTCCAAAAGCCCACTTTTGTAGAAATTCAGAATCCTTTTTCTTCCAAACTCATGATGTTAACATCTGTAGCAAAGCTTGGGAAGAGAAACAATGAGCTCCAGCCAGTGCATCTCTGCTCTGAGGAAAGCTCCTTCTCTTGTTTGCATACTAGCTGCTCAGTCACCAAGAACTTTCCATCTAACCATATTGTGCCTCTTTTTAGAGCGGAATTCCTTTTCTCATCCTTCTTTGTACATGCAGGCTCTGTGTATTACCTTGCATCCCACCTCCAGCAAACTTCTTGGAAGATTTAGGATGCTCTCTGCATATTCCTGGGCTGCATACTGTAAAGCAGTATGTAAGGCATACTATAAGGCAGTATGGGTGGTTCCTCAGAAATTCAAAATTATCTATGGGATTTGTACTGTCCATAGTTTGTATTTGTTTTCTTGCACCGATTATTACAGGGAGAAATGCCATCACAGGGTGGAAAACACAGGTGAATAGTTCATGGTGTTTGATGGGGATGTTTGTGGGTGAAGCTGGATTTAGAGCTTACTGCCTTTTATGGAAAATAATTAGTGCTTGAAGATAATTCTAGAAGTGGTTTAGTTTCTTTCCCTTTTGATTTCTTGCTATATTTGGACTTTGCATATTTCTTCAACAGGCCATGGTTTTATGATCATAAGAGCCTGCAACAGCTGTAGAAATCCGTGTATATAAGTAGAGCTTTGCCATCAGCAACAGGCAAAGCATGAGGGCAGAGGAAAAAAGCTGAAAGGTGAGAAAGGCTGTAATACATGAGACATTTGCTTCATATCTTGTACAACAGGATCCTCCTATGTGTGAACTGCAAACTTTTTTTGGAAATCTTGACAAAGAACTGGACTAGTAAAAATATGGATGGAAAAGGAGGGCAGTGGCATGTGTGGATATTGTAAGAGCAGTAACTGTATTCTCAACTTTGCTGCTGATTTTAGTAAGTTTATAGTTCTGATGGATACATGTAAGTCATTGTTTAAGAAGCCTGAGATGAGATTAAATAGGCTAGAAAATGGGAAGACATAACTGCTAGTACAGTCCAAATGAAGTGAGTTAAACTTGTTCTACTTACCTAGGGATGACTTAATGTTAAGAAAGGATATGCTTGTCATCAAAATAATTTCATTTCTTGGACCTGGAGTGGGGAGGAAGGAAAACTCTGCCTGCAAAATGCAAAAAAGCAGTTTGATATTGCAGCTATGACGTAGCTCTCATTGTATATGTTACAATGAGGTGCTCTAGCACTTATGAATAATTCAGGCTGCTGCGAGGAGGCCATTAGACACTGACCCAACACAAGCCTGGTCCCATCAATCTTTTTTTCTGAAGAAAGCCCAGGCAGTAGCAGAATCCTTTAGAAAGAACCAGCAGAAGACATTTCTGATTTGCAAGCTAAAGCGGCCCTCAAGTAAGAAAATCAATTCCAACACAAAATGACATGTGAGTTTTATTAAGTCAGCATCGTCTAGCCTACATTATTTAATAGTATGAGCTGCTCTGACCTCTGTGAAGAGTTAAGCTGCATGAGCAGAATAAAGCATGCTTCAGCCTAGCTCCAGAAGTCAGTCAAGAGTTAAGGTAGAAGCAGAATGGCAAAGCTGGATTTGCCTACTGTTTATGTCCTGGAATACCAAGTAGGTAAAATGTAAAATCTCAGATGCAGCAAGGTGTTGCAAATAAGATCAGGTGTTTCCTTTCAGCATATTTCATTGACAACAGCTCTGAAAAAGCCACAGCAGGTTTTCTTTGGGACGGGGGGAAGAAAGAGAGGCAAACCCTCCACTTCTGGTGGCTTTTTTGGCTCTGGCTGAAGTAGGAAGCTTTACAGAATCCATTCTTTCCTGATATTCTGGGACTTGGGTTCTAGATGAAAGCTGAAGGCCAGAGTTTGGAAAGCAAAAAGATGAACACAAACAGTGAGGAAATGGATTTTATTTTTTTCATCCTATTGATATTTGAAGATTGCAATATTTGTTATCTGTCCAGAAGGAATTGGGACCTGTAAAAGTTTAGGATTGAAAGAAGGAGTGCCACATCTAAGAGTAGCTGATAACTGGCTGATAGATCTTCCTGGACCTATGATCTATTCATTCTATGATTTTTTACCTCATGTGGGAGACAAAGGCTTTAGTAGCTGCTATTGGCTATATTGGCTGTGTTTCCAACTCTTTCCTAATTCTCTGGATTTGACTAGAAATCTCCCACTTGATAATGCTTCCTTGACAAAAGCCTCGTTAAAACTACTGTGTTTTGAAAAACAATAGTTTTAGCAGATGTTCTTTGCCTGCTGAGGAAAAAATGACAATGCTTAAGAGTTTCAAGAGTTAAAGATGTGTGAAACACCTCAGTCCAAAGTGTTTCCCCCTAAAATTGTAATTTTGCTGGTTTATTTTGGCTGCAAATGTTTTACATTTTAAGTTCTAAATCATGGAATCATAGAATAGTCAGGGTTGGAAAGGACCTTCCCATCAGCTCCAATCCCTCTGCCATGGGCAGGGACGCCTCACGCTAAACCATGCTACCCAAGGCTCTCTCCAGCCTGGGTTTGAACACTGCCAGGGATAGAGCATCCACAGCTTCCCTGGGCAACCCATTCCAGTGCCTCACCACCCTCACAGTAAAGAATTTCTTCCTTATATCCAATCTAATCTTTTCCTGTTTAAGTTTTAACCTGTTACCCCATGCCCTATCACTGCAGTCAGTGCAATGTTTCAAATGAGCATTTTGTTTTAGAATTGTTTGTACATTCAGGGTTTTGTTTTTTCAAATATTTTTGTCACAGATTAAAAAAAGAAAATCTGTTCTTGATGAGGAACTTTTTTTTCTTTTTTCTTTTTTTTTTTTTTTTCCTCTTCTGTTCAGCCAGGAATATGGAAAATCAATTATTCATATAATTCTCTTTGAGTGGAGGCTCAGGTCAGGTTAGTTCTTACTTTACCCTGCCATTCCAATTATTTTATAATATATGCAAATTCCCTTTGGCTCTCTGATAGTCTAGTCTGTCAAACCTTGGCTGCCTAATTGCATTAAAAATGAGGCTCATCAAGGAAATCAGATGCAGTTCTACTCTTAACAGTTCTAATTGTTAAGAAGGCTTACTCAGTTGTTAAAGCGACCCATCCTTTGATACTACTTCTTTTTCTTTCCTATAGATAAGGACTTTAGAGTGCAACTCAACTCCTAAGAGCAGAATGTAAAGCTACCTTTAAGCTCTGTTAATTTTCCTTCCAGGAATGTGTAAGCTAGACTCTCTATCAAGAGAGTTAGATGCATTTCACAGAAAGAAATGCATGGCTTCATGAGATGTCAGCTGGAAGATTTGAACGGCTCAATGTGTGCTCTTGGGATGGCATAGAAATAGACTTTGAGACCAGTAGTCTGAGCTCTACTCCTAAGTGTAAGCAATCACTGTTTTTAATTAAACCATTTAAGAAAAGGTCTGAGCCCCAGAATGGGGCTCTGAGTCACTTGTTTCCTTCAGTAGTAAAGCCACTTCCCCAGGGACTTCAGTTTCGTAAGCCCAGCTCTACCCTGTTGATTAAGGAATCCCATGACTTGGACCACAAGAAGTTTTTTCATTTATTTCGGATACAATTAAAGGCAAAGAAATTGAGTGTGTAGTTTTCTGGCAAACTGCACCCCACTCATCCCCTCATAACCCCCTAACCATTATGCTTGTTTTCCAAATTTGGGTAATGATGAAACTCAAGGGAAATGTGAATTATAACTTGTTTGTGGCTTGGCTAATGAAGAAGGAGCAGACTTTGTTTCCATCTGGACTGTGGTTTTATTTATTTTCTAGTCTTTCAATGTAGGAAGTTGAATTTCTTAAAAACAAATTACTGCAAAATTAAATTAACCTGAATTTACTGGTAGTGAGAGTGGGGCTCTGAACAGTGCTTTCTGCATTAATAGTTATTGCTCATATAAAGCTTTTTGATTCCAGAACATCATCTTCAGGGTGTGCAACCCCTTGTAGAGTTGTTAGGGCTTGCTTGCAGGAGTAGCTTGCTGAACGCAACCTGTGCAGGATCTTTTCTATGTATGGCCTCTACTCATGTTTTCTTGCTCAGTGGGGTGTCCAAACAATTCCTTCTGCAGGGGAGGAGGTGGGGAAGCTGTAAGTATAATGCATCCTTGGATTAGAAGGAGCACTGTCAGCCTCTGCGTCTCCTGAAGCTTCTGGCCTTATAAGAGGTCAGTTGTGCAGATACACAGTGCTACAGCTAGAAAAGCTGACTGCTTCCTCTTCTAATTTAACTTCTCCCAGTGAGTTAAGAGCAACTGCTAAATGCTTTGCCTTTGCATGTTTGCCAAAAGGATACAATTTCTAACAGTGTGAGCTACTATTCCTGGGTAAATGCCATTAGTTGGTCATCATCTAATTGATGGTGGCTCAATTCTAGTAGAGTTCATCCTCGACCCACTGATATGCTTTTCTGGTGCTTAGGAAGCTAGGAGCTTACATGGAGTCTCCAGAAAGGCTTGTGGTAGATTTGGAGTGTCATTGCGCTGAAGGGGTTTCATTACCAATCACAAAATATTGGTGACAGCTGTAGTATTTTCTTAATCTTCTGACAAAATTTAGAAATCAATTTGCGGCAAAGTTGTAGGAGATACAGAAGAGCACTTGGACAGGCTTTTCATGCTTTTCTTCTGCTTCAGAATAACCCTCAATCGCCACAATACGTTTCCATGTGTCCTTATGTGACCATAACATTGTAAATTGTTCATGTGGTTCTAGCCTCAATGGGGATGATGTGAAAATGAAACTGGGGTAGAAAAAGGATCTGTAACCCTTGTGTCTCTTTTGCCATATGAAACTTAGCCCTGGAGGACAGAAAGCCCACCAAAAAGACCTACTGAGGTCTTGTTTTGAGAAATCAAGTAAGTCATAGAATAGAATCATAGAATAGTTAGGGTTGGAAAGGACCTCAAGATCATCCAGTTCCAACCCCCTGCCATGGGCATGGAATTTTTACAGCTCAGCATGGGGGAGAGCCTAGGAACCGTGGCACCAAGGGGGCCTGGGGCAGCCCGGCAGCTGGAGACTGGGAGCCGCAGTGGGCTGAGGTTGCTGTCCCACGATGCAGTGGGGACCGTGTCCCCCTTCCCATCCCTCCCACCAAAGGCACTTGTGCTCCCCGTGGCAGCTCAGTGTCACAGTCTCCAATGGCAAGAGGAGCCCATGCCATGCCTACTGTGTACCAGCACCCAGCAGAGCCGGGCACTCCTCTTAGCAAGTCCCAGAACCATCATTTGCAGCATTCTTGGGAGAGGATTTTGTATTGAAAGGAATTCAGGCTTTGGATGGTGGAGGGCTCTTTAATTTTGGAGTTGCTGAACAACGGAATTCTGTTCTGGCAGGGCTGAGTTTCAAAGAATATTTTCCTGCTATCTGAGGAGCCTTTGGCTTACAACCACCCCACCCCCAACCCCTGGCCAAAACACAGCCATTCAGCCCAACAGGATTGCCACCTTTGGAATGATCACTCAGAAACATCTGATATTTACAATGATCTGCCTGGAAAGCAAGAAAAAGAAAACCCAGTTTAGCCCAGTTCAGACCAGTTCAGCCCTTCTTAGCCCAGTTCATCCCAGTTAAACCCGGTTTAGCCATTAAGTCAGCTTTAGCCCAGTTCAGACCAATGTAGCCCAACCCAGCGCAGTTTGGACCAGTTCAGCCCAGTGCACACCAGTCCAGTCCACTTTATCTCGGTTCAGAGGCTTTACCCCAGCTCAGCCCAGCCGAGTTTAGCCCTGTCCAGCCTGTTCTAGCTCATCCCAGCCCGTTTAGCCCAGCACAGCCTAATTTAGCCCTGTCCAGACCAATTTAGCCCAGTCCAGTTTAGCACAGTTCTGTCCTGTCCAAATCAATTTAGCACAGTTCAGCAGGGTTTAGCCCAATTCAGATCAGTCCAGCACAGCTTAGCCCTGTTGAGCCCAGTTTAGCCCACTTCAGACCAGTTTAGGCCAGCCCAGTTTAGACCAGTTCAGCCTAGTTTAGCCCAATTTAGATCTGTCCAGACCAGTTTAGCCCAACGCAGCCCAGTACAGTTCAGCCCAGTTTAGCCCTTCCCAACCCAGCATAGTACAGCTTAGGCCAGCCCAGTCCAACCTCTCCCAGCCCAGTTTAACCCAGTTCAGCCCAGTTTACAGCCCAGCCCACTCTAGCTTAGCCCAGGCAAGTTTAGCCCAATTCAGCCCAGTTTAGTACAATTCAGCCCAGTTTAGCTCAGCCTAGTCAAGACCTGTTTAGTAGATTCAAGCCCAGTTTAGCCATTTAGTCCAGGCCATTTTACCCTTGTCCAGCCTAGTTTAGGCCAGTCCAGCCCAGCACACACCAGTCCAGCCCAGTTTATCTCAACTTAGACACTTTACTCCAGTTCAGCCCAGTCCAGCCCAGTTTAACCCTGTCCTCTTGGAGCAGAAGACCAGAACAAAAGTTACATCTTGTTCTCATTGTTTGTCCCACTGAATGTTGTTAGAACCTGTTGAAAATGTTCTGGTTTGCCTTTCTCTGGACTTTACACTCCCTCATCAAGTTTTTTGCCTGGTTGGAGGTAGAGACCATTTAATTTCCATTCCAGTCTGCAGCATGCAGCACATGCGTGCTGCCTCACAATTATGCACACCCACACCCCACACATCAACACCAAATCTCTGTGTGTGGGGACACTTTTGTTCTTTCTCAGATTGATTTTTCTTTAATCTAACACAAGATGTATAGGCAGAGGGGACGCAGCTGTTTGAACAGTAGAAAACTGAACACATGCAGTAATGGACTACAGTAATGCATCCTGTCTCCTCTCCTTTTTCTATGTATATTGTGTCATGTTTACTGCCCACTTCTCTTAGAGGAATAACAAAACAAAAGATCCAGGATGGAGCCATTTATTTAAACACAAGCATGAGGAACAACTGGATGCCTGTGTCAGGCCCTTCGTTGCTATCATGTCTATGAGACCTCTCATACATGAGATCAGATGTGAAATCTTCCCTTTTTCCTCTTTCTTTTCATAAGATGGCAAACAACTTGGCCTAATTCAGCAGCTGATGTATTTAAATGCCTTGGCCCAGCTCCTGAAGCTTGCTAAAAATATATAATTTAATCTTATCAGATCCTGTTTCACTGCTTCCTTGTTGACCATATGGTGGCAAAGTTCTGAGAAAGGAAATAGATTTGGGAAAGAAACAATGAGAATTGTTCCTGCTTTTGAATGATATATGGGGTTTACTTAGTTCCTACTGTTTCCTGAAAGGGCACTCTGGAGAGTAAATTACTCTGTTAATGGTGTCTAAAGATGTGCCTAAAATAGCTTCTGTCCTACTGTTAATAAATAATCTGCAAACATGTCACACTTCTCAGCTTTTCATTATATTAGGGAGAATACAGATTTTTCACAGCCCTGTCTCTGGGTGTGCATTTAATTTTATCTAGCTTCCCTCGTACACAGATTAAAAGAGGTTTTTCTCCCAAGCTCTGATTCAAGGAAAAGGCTTGCACAGATCATACTTTTAAGCTTTTTTAATGCTTTTTTAAACCATAACTATCTGCTCCCCAAGCCAGCCTGTGCTTTTTTCTTCTTTTAATGTTATTTATAGTTTTTATTTTTGTTAACAAGCCTGTGAGACATCTAAAAATAATATCTCAAATCTCTTTGAGTAAGGTCACAGGACTGCCTCAGACTCTCAGCTTCTGCTCCTTCATGAAATGAATTAGTGTGTGGGAGCCACATGTCCTGTTACAAGCACATAGTGGGTGAACCAAGATCAAACTGCTGTCATTTTTTGGCTTCTAAACAATACAGAACTTGCTGACACTGAAAAACTGAACAGACTGAAAGCACAAGCAAGAACGGGGATTATCTTGATCTATGGATGCTTCTTCTTGGAATGTTCAAACAGTACAGATGACAAAACCTTAGAGCTAAAGGGGTTTTCATATTGTTACTGACACTGGTCTAGATGGAGTGATGTTCTCCTGTCCCTAGGTAATCATAGCTGTGTAGCTATTCTACCTGGGAAAGATGTGGTTTGCCTTCAATGAGTTGTTTCATTTCTCCTTCTGTCTCTAGTTGTTCACTTTTCACTCTCCAGGTTTGTTTTTCTTCCACTGTCCATAGCCATCCCTTTGCAACTCTTCTGAACAGCACCAGTTTTTTCAGGGACTTTGGATGCAGATGTGGTTTCACTTAGAATCGTAGAATTGTAGAATGGTTTGGGTTTGAAGGAACCTTAAAGCTCATCCAGCTCCAACCCCCTGCTACGGGCAGGGACACCTTCCACTAGAGCAGGTTGCCCCAAGCCGTGTCCAAACTGGCTTTAAACACTGCCATGAATGGGGCAGTCACAGCTTCTCTGGGCACCCTGTGCCAGTGCCTCAACACCCTCATAGGGAAGTTTGTTTGCTTGTTTTTTCTAATATATAATCCAAAACTATTTCTCAGTGTTCTTTGTTGTTGCCCCTCAAGCGGGACACATCTATTCACTGGGTTTAGGGTCAACCTGGAGCAAGAATGTGGATATGGCCCTATGGTCTGTAGGGCTCTATATTTTGGGGATGGCAAGTCCCTGGCTGTAGGGTACAGAAGAGGCAGTGGCTGCAGTTCTCCTTCGTTGTCAGGGCTGCATTATGTGACGTTTATATTAATGAAGAAGTGTTTCTTCTGTAGGTGAAAAAGAACAGCAGTGCTTTTTATTGCCACAATTTCCTGCAGAAAGCAGTGTAGTAAACTGTACTTCAAGATAAGCTAAAATTTTTGGGATTTGACCCAAAATTTTACATTTGTCTACCTAAGGATTAAACTATGCTCTGTATGAACATCTATGGATGTGCTCTGACTGACTGCAATCTGATAAATAAGAACTGGATCCGGAAGTCCCTCTTCCTCTTATGCTTTCCATTGCTGCATTTTTCTAAACCCAAAAATCAACACATCCTCTTTTCTTTAAAGGTGGTTTAAATAGGTCTGCCATCTGAGTTTGCTTGCATTTTGCCTTCTCTGGTGTCATCACTCTTCTGGAAATTCATCTTATTGTGGTTGTGTTGAAAAGCATGTTCCAGTGATTGTGGCTGGGGAGAGCTGGGCTAACTTGTTCTGTTGGTAGTTTTAACTGGTATCACCTTTGATCATCTCCATTTTTATGCCTTAATTTTGCGTTTCTAAATGCCAGCCATGATCTCATTAGGAATCTCTATGATGTGTTTTGGGGTGGGTAATCCCAGCATGTGCATGTCCTGAATGCTGTTCTCCATAGTGGTGATCTAGCTCTAGGAACTTGCTGCTGGAAGGCATTAAAAAGCTCAGCAGGGTTCAAACCCCTGAACATGGGGAGTTCAGAGGACTGTCTGAAGGTAAGTTATACCAGCCAGAAATTATTATCTAACATGAATGTTAACTAGAAGCTTTTCTCAGGTAATTATCTATTTCTCCTCCTTTCCTCTGAAGCAGTTTATCGTTTTCTGTGAGAAGTATCCAGGGTAAGATGAGTTACTGAATTCATCCAGCATGGCACTTTTCATGTGTAGTGGTAAAGTGGGCAGGGGAAAATGTCTTGGAGTGCAATCAAAGTGAAAATGGAAAACCAAAGTTCCACCTTTTGCAGCTGTTCAAGTTACTGCCTGGCTCTCTGTCATTAATCCCTCCCTGAGATAAAATTACTAGGGCCCTAAATGTTTTAAAAATCATTTATTGGCCTCCTTAGGGTAATTAAATTAATAAAATCATCAGCCACACTCACTCCTCTGCTAAACTAATTATACCAGATCTACAAAGCAGAGGAAGAAATACTTTAGGATTTAAGAAACTGTGAGTTTTGCAGAACTTCTTGCTTGTTCCCTTTCATTGGCCTTTATACTGATTAATAAAAGATGAAGACCTAATGCTAACTGCTAGCTAGATTAGTGTAGCCTTTCAGTTTGAAGAGCTTTTGTCTGAGTAAAGCCTGAACTGTCTTTACTACCTTTATTAAATACAATGAGTGAAGGATCAGCACACAGTCCCACAGTCTTGGTCTCATTCTGCCTTCAGCTAGCAATGGTACAGATTAAATTATTTTGTTATTTCTCATATGAATATGAAATATTTCTCATCTGACAGCATTTAGGAGTTGATTTTCTAGAGCATTTTGAGGTACTGGACACTGATTGCTCACTGGTTGCACTTTACTTCAGTTTCTTAATGGAGACAGAAAACCTTGTATCTGAAGAGACCTGAAAAGTGCTTTGCAAATAGCAATTAACCTTCATGCCATTCCAGTCTGTTGTCAGCTGTTAACCTTGTAAGCTCTCTCCTGAATCCTTTGCTTGTTTCTGTTCAGTGCTTGATCCTTGATTTAATACATGAGATGTTACTACCATGTCAGTAAAAATCCTCTCTTGACCCAGGGAGAAACTGGAACTTTGGAGGTCATGTAACAGTTATAACGTAGAAGGATAAAGTTTTGTGGACTCCAGATGGGTTGAGTGGAAAAGGGAAAGGATAAATCAGCATTTGGCTCCCCTCTCCTCCTCCCCATTTTCCTTTCCAAATGGTTCTATATCTTTGTAAGAGCTCTGATGTGTTAATGGAGTTGTAGGGCTTTGGATGGCAGAGCCATGGTTGATCACTACAGTTGAAGCCTGCAAATCTCTTGGGACGCCCCAGCTCAAAACAAGCTGTTCTCTTGGTGAAATATGTTAAACTGACCAATAACTGCTCCTGTTGTTTATAATTTAATTATACTCTGAGCAGTGAAAATGTCCAGTTGAGAGTCGAGCTGATACCTGTAGGTCTCTTCCCTCTCTGCCTCTGAGGAACAAGGTTAGATGATTGGAAACTCTAGACACCAGTCACACTTTATTCCTTCCTATGTTCCACCAAAATAATCAGCTGCACCAGGGTAAAACTGCGTTAGTGCTGTGGCCAACCAGCCTCCACATGTGCACATCTCTGTAACATGTATGTATTCCTAGGAGGACTGCGATAGCTCTCCTGCCTCAGTTTTATTGTCTCTTCCAACACTAAAACATCACATGATGTTTAACAGTCACTGAGCTTCTCTGCACCTCAGCTTTCTAGTCCCAGTAGTGGGTCCAGGATGATAAGTAAGTCTGTCAAATTGGAAAGCTGGCACTTCTGAAATAAGATAACTAGCAAATCATGGAAACTTGTACTGTTTAATGTCCTCTGATGTGGGCAATTTAATTATGTCTGAGTGGCAGAGGGTGGAAGAAGAGCCGGTGTTGTTAATGGTATATGTTAAATAGCTGTGGATGGCAGCGGTGGAGTGTTCACAAAGGCTGGTCCTGCTCTAACAAGCTCCTATTTCTTCCAAATATTTAAATACAAGCCATACTAACAGCTGTTTGTGCTCCCTTCCTGTTGCTTATTATTCTACAGGTAAAAAACACAAGGTTGCTCAGCTGGGCTGTTTGCCAAGGAAGTTTAATTGCAAGGTCTTTATTAAAAGAAAATGTAATCCATTCCTTTAATTATCCAGAAATATGAGAGCTGTGTGCGAGGGAATTACTGCAAGAATTAGCATGAGCTTACATAATTCCCCATTTTAACAGGGACCAAATTTACAAAGTGACTGTGGTCTCCTTAAGGATCGCTGCCACCGGGGAATGAACTCCAACTCAATTGGGGGGGGTGGCGGGTGGTGGTGTTCTCTCTGCCATGTCCTGATTTAGCAGCTTGTTCTCTGTGCTAAACTCAGCCTGTCAAGGTGAAGAGCATCCTCTGTGCAGTGACATCAACAGAGCTGCTGTTTCAGCATAGATTTTTGAAAACTCATAGACTTTTGGTACAAGCTTCTGCCTTTCTGAACCAATGAGAGTCTTTGATGCTCTCAAAAATGCATGTTTTAAAAAAACCTATTTCTTTTCTGTTCTGTCATACAAAGGACTTGTAAGGAATTGGGTGTTCATTGTATGCATGGGAAAACTGCAGCTGAGAGAACTGAGATTGCAAGGTGATCAAAATTAAATCTGTAGCATTCACTTAAATCATAAACTATCTCACCAGAAAACACACAGAGACTTTACTTTCTACCTGTTTTTTAGGGATTCTGATCAGTTATTGCTCCAAGATTTTTAGTGGGGGAATTCAGTACCAGACAAGTTTTAAGACATCTTATACCACTACAACTATTATTTTTCCTCTTGCTAGTACCTGTTCTTTGGTGTAGGTACAGATGTGCTTTGATTTTGCTGTTCTTGTGAGGACTCTGTATCAGCACAATGCCATCAGAGGGCATATTGTTACCTCTGACTTGCTGGAGTTTGTTCTCTCTTTTTATTGGGATGCTAGTCTCGAAACACAGCTGCAATTTTATGGAAAATAGTTCTCTTTACACATATATTCATGAATTAAATATTGCGTACGTAATAACACATTTTAACTTCCAGACAGGGTATTTCATTCCCCAGGGTTTCATAACCCTGTTGCACAGGTGCAAGAATGGGTTCATTGCTCAGGGAAATATAGTCATCTCAGGGATGCATTATGTGTTACCTGCTAAATCCACCTATCTAGTTTCTAATTCTGAGCCTACTCTGTGCTTTGTAAATGCACAAGCATTTCCTTCCCCCCATAGCTTTACATTATCCATCGAAAATGAATTATGCCTGCAACTCTCTAATTCACTTACACTATTTCCAAAGTTGCCTTATTGAATATTATGATCTTCTGTGTGTTCATGTTTTAATTTGCATTCGATTTAGCTCCCCAGACCTTGCAGACTGACCTTGATCATCCTTGGAAGAAGTTGGAAAAAAAAAAAACCACCACAAAATGATAATACCCAAACCCATGCATTTTTGCATACTAAAATTTAAACTCTTTTTCATTGTTTAAAAAGGAAAAAGGTCTCTGTGTTTTAATGTAAACGCACTTGTGTAGCTGGTGTTATAACATGCTCTCTTCATATGTGCTTCTGCCATTTCTCTCTGTAACATTAAACTGCAGAGGCTTGAATTCTTCAGTCCATTTCACCCATGACTCCGCTGTGAACACTTTTAGCTCATCTCAGTTCTTCAGTATTTTTTTGCCTTAGAAGTCTTTTATAGTTCTAGCCTCAGTAAAATCAATGACAACTTTTCCTTTGCTTTTTTGTGGCCGCAACTTTATTGATGATGGTAAAATAACACTGCATCAGAATTTACTAATGACAGTAATATTCTGAGTCCCAACAAAGTATGGGAAGAATTGAGCAGGTAATGAGGACTGTGACCAACCTTTTTCTCCCCATTTTCCTAAATATATGGTCTCTGTCCATGATATTGCAAGGCTTATTATAAGTAAATATAAATTTGCATAGTCTAAAACAAATAAACAATTTTATCCCTCAAGGACCGTAAGATTGGCAAATAAGATTTTCCTAAACACTCAACAGACTGAATAACATCACCTTCTTATGAACTAAGTATACCTGGATGGCATTCATTCAGGAGTTTCTTGTCCGGTGAACAGCTTGTGATCAGATTGTGCTTTTTATGGCTGGCTGCCTAGCCAAAATTGCCAGACAAATGTTTTTGAGCAAATCTCAATTTCTATTCTGCTTGCAAAAGGTTTGCTGTGATTGTTTATTCACAAAGCAGGACTGAAATTTCCTTATCCCTTTGATTCAGTTGACCATTGCTCATGTCTTACTTGTGCATTCTTACCGTGAAACTCTTCTAAACTCCAGGGATGTTTTCTGCTCATAAAACTACTTCAGCTTTAAAATGAGGCTCATGTAGCCATGAATCTTGTTCGCCGCTTTTTGTTTAATATAGCCAGGCTCATAGAAACACTTGCAGAACACACAAAATCACAAAGTAGAAGTACCAAGTCAAAATATATGTCAAAATATGCTTAAGCTATCCTTGATACTTTTCTTTCTGGATTCAAATATCTGCAGAGATGATGGTAGATTGGGCCTGTCGCTGCAACTCTTTATTTGTTCGCTCCACAGATGATGGATGTATGTTATTTCTAGAGAAAATCCACCTCCATACAAATGCCCTAATGTTTTCTTTATTTCATATTATCTTTCTAACAATTAAAAAATAATCTAAATCAAGCTCCAGAGGATGGAGAAACAACAGTTTTTTCCTGAGATGAATCTCTTTGACCTGATGGCTGAGCACAGAATTTATGATACTGGAACGATAGGAGCATAACAGTTCTTAACTTATTTGTGGTCCATAGACTTATCAGAAACTTATTCTGGTAGGATGAAAGACATCCTATTTTTCTGTCTCTTCCAGAGACATGACAGGTTACAGATGGATTATGGAAGAGATGATTTTGAGGGCTCTGTCTTGACACCTTGCTGTGTTTTTCATTGAAACTTATTTCTAATAAAATCTAAAAAGACATTTACATCAGCTGAGAGTTTGACCCAAAGACCTTGTAGCTTTTTGTGGAGACACTGCCTTCATATAAATAGCTGTTTGTTCATGCTCTTTCTCCTATTCATTATGGTCAAAGTCTGAGCTCATGTCTGTTTCTTAACACAAAAAATGTCTATAAATTCAGTGATGCTTAAGTCATTCTTGAGTTTCATTAAGTGAAATGTTACATTATGATAAGACAGGGAAGTATGTATATGAGCTTTTTAAGATCCTATCTTGGGAAACAAAAAAGATTCTTTAGCTATTTTGAGTTCTGCAATTACCCACACAAACAAATCCTCACTATTAAAGAAACACAATGTCTCCCATTACCAAAAAGCAGCAAATAGGTTTTAGCTTGTGTTGGGGAAGACATGCTGTTGTTTATGTTTTTCATTACCAGAATAACTGTAAGCAGATTTATTTAACCAATCATTCATCAGCTAGTTTACAAAAGCTCCTGGGGCTGCTGCAGTTGTTGGACAGTTGACAGAGTTGTTTAGCTAATAAATACAAAAGATAACTTGATTCAAGTATGATTTCTGTGAGACAGAGAAAGACACAACTGTTGTTTTGTTTCCCTTTGGATTTAAAGAGGATGCAGAATAGGTCTTGGAGTAAGAGTTAATTTCACAGTTGGCCTCTGGAAATATCTTGTTATTTTAAAAATAATTTTAGTCATTAGTCCTGCTTGTAATTAAATAAATATGGCTACATTTTGCACTAATTATGCCCTCAGTCCAATAAAGCACTTAACAGGTGTATGACTTTACAATATGAATAATCCTGCTGGCTCATATGCTTATGGTTAGATCTGTACATAACAGCTTGGTTCATCAAAACACAATAAACACTTTAGTCTCACTATTAGCAGTAAATTTTAGGTGTGTGCTTGAAATTAAGCATGTGCTCAATTGTTTTGCCTGGATGATGGTGAAAAATAGCCTGTTAATTTAACTACATGCTGGAAAGCTTTACTGGATTCAGGTCTGTTGGAGTAAGATTCAGAGGGCCACATAGTTCTAATTTGGCCTGTGGTGCAAATGAACTGATATTAATGCTATAATTTATTCTTGGTGCTAATAGTTGTGGTACTTCCGATACTCAATAATATCTTTGCTTGTGGATCTGGTGACTTAGGTTGATTAGAAGACTGGAAAAGATGAGAAAGATAAGTTGTGGTGATGCTAGAGCTGCTGACAGTGATGGTCTCCAAGATCAGGATGGACAATGTCCCTATGGATGACAATTACGATCAACCCTTCTCCTGGGGTAGGGGATGAATAGGGTGACCTCTAAAAGATGCTGGCCTCTGGTTCCTGAATATGGGAAAAGCTTCAGAGATAAATATCTGAACAATTCCCATGCCAGTGATTTTATCATTAAACAAAGAGTACAAATATTTCTGGGTTTTTTTTTTTTCACTCCTGTTTTACAAAAGAAGTTTTCCTGGAAAGAAATGAAATGTGACATGAGCAGTGTGCTAAGTGTAGGCTTGGTTTTTATCCAAGCAAATGCTTAATATTTATTTTCTTTGCCTTTTTGGAATCTTACCTCCCAATTGCAGCACGTTTTGTGTGGATTAAAATGAAAACTAAATCTGACATTATTTCCTGACAAGAGCTGGGAAACTCAAAGGCCACCATTGCAGAGTACTACTTTTTTTTTTTTTTTTCCTTAAAAAAGTCATACTTCCAAAATGGTTTGGAAGGTCCTGGACAGAAGAAAACACTGCAAAATGCCACCATTTGCAAAGCTGGTCTTTTCTACATTGGAATGAAGCAGACCTGACAGATATAATTCAACTGTGTAGTCTAGCTAAATGCATAATAAAAAATTCTTCACTTAAAAATCTCAAACTCTTGCCTGGACTTTAAATTCTGAATCCCTGGTGTGGTATGTGAGCTCAAATGTCCTTATTTTGAGTGAGGAGAGAAAAAGTGTCAATTTTTTTGTATAGAAATTTGTCATGGAAATTCACCAAGACTATGATGGAGATGGAGCTGGAAGATCTCTTGTAATTTCCCCTCTGAATCTTTTTTTACTATTGCATACAGAAGACCTAAGGAAATTCAGAA
Source organism: Bolborhynchus lineola (assembly GCA_025448015.1). Taxonomy (NCBI): domain Eukaryota; kingdom Metazoa; phylum Chordata; class Aves; order Psittaciformes; family Psittacidae; genus Bolborhynchus; species Bolborhynchus lineola. Next base: position 23,417 of record JAOEHX010018058.1, on the reverse strand, counting down.
TTTCCAAGCTTCCTTCTCTGCTTAGAATAGAGATGCAGTTACCTAGAATATCTTCCTTTTGCCTTTACACGTTTTCTTCTGCTAGATCTGTGAGGAACTTGATGGAAGAGGTTATGATCTTCAGTCTAAGAAACCAATGTTTTCTAGGGTGTGTTGCATCATTATGATGTTCCCTGCCTCCCTCTCCTTACTAATTTATTTATTTTATTGTTGGTATTAAATGGCTTCGTCAAAAACAACTCTTTCTAGGCCATTAATGTTAGAGCGGATGATTGTTTTCCACCAGCCCTCATGAGTAATTCAAGCTGCTGGCTCACAGAATCATGCTCAGCACTGAGGGCTCTTGTGAGGAAGCAGGGTTATTAAAGGTAACAATCATGATGAGTCTCACCTTTGAGCATGATATACTCATTAATCTTCAGAAGCAACCCTATCTTGAAACAAATCATACAGTGTTGGGGCTCTTTCTTCCTTCTGCTTTTTCTCTCCCCCTTGCAGCCGCTTTTGTTGATGATAGTGTTTTTAAGATTCTGCTGTAGCAAGAAAGTCAAAGGATGTGATAAATACTTTGGGAGAAGTGGAAGGAAAAATAAATAGTGTGATGAGTGCTCATCAAGCAAGCTGGTTTTCTTTCTCCTTGCTCCTCTTTCTAAATTAATTTACTTTACTGGTTCTCATGCCCTTTGCATGCTGGCTCTCTGCAAGTACTTGAATGAACATGTTTGTTGGCAGAAATATTCTGGGACTCAGGGAATGATAAGACTAGAATATTAAAGTAATGAAAGCTGTATACATATTCATATACCAGGAACTTGATTATTAATTCTGATAATTGGTTCTCAGCTGTGTTTACACAATGATGGCGAAATCTTATAAGTAAATTGTGAGGTTAGTTCTGAAGCTGGCAATTGGTTTTGTACATGCCAATCATAGAAGATAACTGAGAAAATACTTGGAAACCAGCCTGTTCTCTTGGGTTCACCAGTATTCAAAACAACCATGAAACATTTAGGCTCTCCTAAATGGTAATAATATCATTGGTTTTTGTTGTCTTTGCTTTGAAAGGTGATTTCATGTTAGATAGTCTGAGGTTTTATGAGTGTATTTCTCTTAAAATACAGTAATAGGCCCTAGATTCATGCACAGCTGAGCTGCAGGTGGCTCCTAGTTCAGCCAACTATTTGTAATTTTAGTAAGCAAGTGAGTAGAGAATGGTCCCCCTTGAGTCTAAAGGGATGCAGTTGCTCTAGGCTTTTTGAATCATAAACAGAGCATCTCCATTGGCATAATTCCCTATTACTTTGTATGGTTCTATAGGTTACCGGAATGGACTGAAAAGATTATTTTTTCCTCTTTTTTCTACTTCCATGGTGCTTATACATTGCCATTATTTTTGCTTTAAAAATGGATATGGAAGTACAAAAAATCTTTTAAAAAGCACATTGTTTCTGCCATTGCTTGAAGAGCCTTTCAAATACTGGGAGATATTGTATTGGGAGCCAACTAAGGCTGAATATCTAAGGAAGAAAGGAACATTCATTAGACAACCTTAAATTTTCCATTTAATTCCCTATTTTTGTCAACTTCCCAACTAGCTTGTATTGAATAGTTTGACTGTGGGACTGGTACAACACCTGCCTCTGATCACATCTGCATAAACCCTGTTCTGGGGATGTGAAAGGACTGGTATTTTTTCACACTCTTTTGAGAAAGCTAAATGTTGCTTTCCCTCGATCTATTGAGTTTATTGAAGAGGAGGTTAAAAGGTGATTTTGATCCACTAATAGATAGTAGCTCCATTAATCCAGAGATGCTGGGGAGAGCATGTGAAGATATCCAGTGTTTGGAAGGTAAAGCTGGCTGAAGTCAACCCACTGCTATCTTTAACACTGAAGGTAACTAACCACTCACCTAGATCTGCTGTGGATTTTCCCTCCTCCATATAAAATAAACTGAGTTGAACAGCAGAACAGTAGCTGTGATTTTGATAGAGAAATGACTGCGTGCATTTTACTTACTTCTGTTCTGAAAGAGAACATCACAGCTGTGACTGTTTCTTCTGGCCTAAAAGTCTGGGAAGGATGAGAGAAACCCCATGCCTACCTATCCTTCAGGTTTTTCCGTACTTAAACAGGAGGGAGAAGATATGCTATTATAATATTCTGTGGCCAGAAAACAACAGCATATACTGCTATAACTTAAAGCAAAAAGATAAGCATGGTCCTAAGATGTCTGTGTTCCTTTGCCCTAATGCTTCCTACCCCACCAAGAAATTAGAGAACGCTCTTATTATGGTCTTTGTACATCACTTTCAGGCTGTTTGATCTGTCTGATGGAGCCTTGGGGAACAAAATTAATGACAGAAGGACTCATTGCACAGAATGCATTAGTGAGTCAATATTTCTTTCTTGTTCACCAGGAATAATGCTACCTGTGTCTTGTTTTCTTGATAGTTCTGCTGCAGCAGAAAGTGTTGACTGACAACTGCTTAAAAAAAGTCTTTATTTTTCTTTCTTCCAAGATATACGGAGGCACAAACAAGGGGAGGCCACAGGAACTGCAATTCTATCACTGTTCCAAGATAATTCAACTCTTGCTTCTTTCACTGAGCATATCAGTGAGAAGATGCCACTCAAGCTTGTATAGCTAATACTGGAGCTTTAGAAACTAGGCTTATACAACTAATTTTAAGTTACCAGAACTAGGAAAACAGGTTTTGTTGATATGGATCTGCTCAATAAGCAGGTTAAGAACCCATATGGGAAATACTTAATTTCTCTTTCTAATCCCCTGAGGCTCCTGTTTCCTGCAAAACCCCACACCTTCAGGTTCTTCAATTGACACAAATGACACAGCTGACTGCTCTTTCCCCTTTTCAAGTATGTAGGACAGGGCATTTATTTCAGTGGTAAACCTGCACTGTATCATGCTTTGAAAGAAATTGGTTTGTAGGAGGTGACTGAGGCATCACCCTCCCCAGGGAACCCCAGGTAATCCTCTTTGCTTTAATGTCTCTTTTCACTTGAATCTACAAAACAAGTTGTTGTGCTTCTCAAAATGGGCTCTTTGCCTACTTGGATTCTTTTTGGGGTCACTTGGAGGACATCTGCAGCAGCATTTGATGCAGATCATGCTCTAAAGGTAGGGACTGAAGAGCAGTTGATAAGGGTTTAAAAACATTAAATTTTTCATTTGCTAACAGCATAAAATCACAAGGTTAAGCTTGATAATGTTCTGTTAGCTTAAGACAAGCCTTCTGCACAAATGTCAAGTGATGTGAATATTAATAAACCTTTAAGAGTATTTTTATCCTCACTGTCTTTTTGTGGTAATAAATCAAAGTACACGTAAACTCTTAATAACTGGGAGTGATAGGTAGAATACAAAGCAGCAGTTTGCTTTTAAAAGATACTGTAAAGTTTGGATTTTAGATATTCAAAAATAAGTGTCTTGGAGGGACATAAGTCTGTCAAGACCCTAAGTCTTGGCCATACAGTAAAGTGTGAATGACTTCTTGAAGACCTATAGCATTTCTAATTTGAACTTCAGAGGTGCAAGTACTAATGAATAATAAAATGACTCATGCAGGAAGGCCAGGATTTTAGGGTTTGTGCTGTCTTGTGAGATTTTTGGTCTTGGAAATATCCCATCTACAAATAATGAGCTAGCAAGTGTCAAAGAATTAAAAACTTGCATTTCCGCTGAGTTGCACAGAGCTTAAATCTGCCTCCCAAGATACGCATCTTTACCCAGACATCTACCATGCTGTCTTCTTGAGCATGTACTGATTCATCTTAGCTTGTTATAGACAGAAAGATGAATAGAAGCAGTTCAAAAGTAGGCTGAGATTTAAACTGTAAGTGTCTTCAAGTGCTAGGATTTTCATCTCTGTTTTCTCCTTCTGAAAAACTCATCAGTGCTGTTTATGAGGATCGTGTGAAGTTGGTGTGAAAAATCTGTAAAAAGTCTGTTTGTCCCAGCAAAGCCCTGAACCTTGGTGTAAACCTGGGGAGATTTATGGTTTCAAGATGAAATCAGGTAATGCTGAAATTCTCAGGGGGTTTCAATACCAGGTGAAATATGTTGTTTATTCTTAGTTTTTCCTTTGAACTTTGTATTTGAACTCCTAAAAAGAGATTATTTTGGGGGGTGCAAATTTCTGCCAGATGGCAAAGGATAAGTGTCTGACAACTCTTCTGTCCTGTAAACATTTAGTCTAGGTGAGTTTCTGGAGCTGAAGGGTGGAAAAGACTGCAGGGGAGAGCTGGAAGCTCGCAGCATTCCTGTCATTGTTTTCTGAGATGGCTGAATTGGCTCGGGCTACCAAAGGGCTGATGAAAACTAAGGAGATTGAGAAAATAAATAGTGTTTGATTTATTTCACAGCAAAGTGCCAAAAGCTGCACTCCTCACTGCTTTGCTGTGTAAAAGATCCTGTGGCAATGAGTTCCACACTTTAGGATATATTTCTACAGAAATCTTTCTCTTTTCTTGTATATGTTAAGTCCAGTGCTTCATAAATGAATTTAAGGTTCCTTAGTTGTTTTTTTCTGGAAAAAAAAGGGAATAGCTGATCCTGCTTTCCAATAGAATAGCTCTCAGAGTTGCAGTTATGTTCTTACATACTTTTACAACAGTCAGTAAAAGTCACATGCTTGTGACCTTCTGGACCTCCATTGTCCATGAAGAAGTAAAAAGCAGCACATGTTCCAGATGGTCCCTAGAAAACTTAGAAATTAGTGAAAATTAAAGAACAGAACAGACTCTCAGAATGTTCTCTGTCAAGTGTGGAACAGAATTTAATCCAGCTGTTTGAGCAGCCTGAAGATGGGGTTATGCTCAGTTTCATTAATGTTAAATGTTTGCAACTCCCCTGTCTTTAAATGCTTATGCTGGAACTGGCTTTATAGCACAGATCAGGCTTTAGAGTTTTGTTTCTATTAAAAGTATGAGGGACAATAATGAGGAATAAAAGGGAAAATCAATGACTTTTCTCTTTTTTCTTGTGCCAGTTTTCCTCTCTGCAACCATGAAGTGGCTCTCCAGCGAATTATTGTGTCTACTTTAGGACCTTCACAGCATTGCTGTTTCTAGCTATAATGATTTTAGTGCAATCAGCATTTGGAACTTTAATTGTGGAGTTCAGTCCCTCTTATATCAAGCCAGGCAGTACCTATCCAAGTGCCAAAGCTTCTTCCAGCTGGATTTAGTCATTTAAGTTTCTGACCTTCTGGAACAGAAGATCTTTGAGATAAGTACATGTGTCCAGAAGTAAAAATCCTAAAGAAAATGAAAGCAGTTCCTACACTCCATGCTTCTGACCTGATTGGGAAGGAGTATCTTATGAAAACCTGGACTGGGTTACTGCTCAGATTCAGTTCAGCAGACATGCACAACTCTTCTTCACCTACCATCTGAACTACTGTTTTCAAGGGCTCTGATTAATCTCATTTACTAGATTGCTGCTTAAAGAAAAAGTCTTAGGTCAAAATCCCTGCAGTCTAAGCAGCAATAAAAATATAAATCAGCCCATATATTTCTTCTACAATAACTCTGTATGTTTTTCTGTACATAATGACAATTTTAGACACACACATTAATTTTCCATATACAATTTCAAGAGGAACTCTAACACCATGGGAATGTTAATTTTTTTTATGTATATAACACTCATGTACAATACGTGACCAATGTGGTTCCATCCACATTATTGTGCAGTTTAAACAATAACAAAATTGGGCCACCTGCCATGAAAAACCTCAGCCTGTGGCTTGACTGCTGGGGAGAAATTTCACAGGTCTCGTGGTAAGCAAGGCATGAAAATAGACTGTGGGATTGCAAGCAGCTTATCAGAGGGAGAATGTGCGTTGCAAAGTCAGAGCTGAACAGAGTATTTCGTGTCTTTGGCAAGTGTGGTGTGCATGATCTGAACCATTAATCAAATACTGACAGCCTGCTTGGGGAAGCAGAGTGTCAAATGGAGGAGGGCTTGCAGAGCCCCATTCAAATGGCATCTGGGGGAAAAGAAGAGGGAAGAAAACAATGAAAGGAATGTTTATGGTACTGGGACAATTTTACATACATTTACTCCAAACATTTGGAAATTAATATTGATCTCGGTAGAAGTTGGTGATGGGGGAGAGTAAAATCATCATTTTATGTTGCCCTGTCAATATGATTTATGCTGGACATTTGACAACCACTTGGTTCTGAAACCTTTCACAACCTTCTTGTCTACTTCTTAAGCAAAGCAAATGAGCTTTAAAAATACCCAACGAAACAAGAACCCACCCCAAAACAACAACAAAACACAAATCCTGCAGTAAATGTAGAGAATTCTACACATCTGTTGATGCTAATGTCTGAGATATGTGCCCAGATGTCTACTTAGAGAAGGTGGAAGTGTATTCAGCTTGTTTATGTACAGTATTTGCTGACTTCAATTTTGGCAATCTGTATAATAGCTGCTTTTGTTAAAATGACATGGCTTTGTTTTCCCCTTCCTTTTTAGCATTCTCTCCTTTATGGAATTAAAAATGCTGTGTGAGGCAAGAAAGAGTTTTTTATTGCATTTATTATAAATGAAAAATAATCTGGTTTGTGTTTATGAATTTATGTATATATTGGAAAATGCAGAGTTGACCCTTTTGAAGCCCCTGTTTTCTCTGCCCCATTTATTCTGGGAGAAGACCATACTCAGTTTTCATAGTGATGAGAGGTGCATATAGTCACTGATGTGAGAAAGGAAGTTTTACATCTTGTAATGCTACTACAAATTAGCAGAAAATCATTAGCATTACTACAGTTATATATAATTTCCATCAATGCCACAGGGAGCAGTTTTGACTATCAGTATAGTGGTATTTAAATAACTCTGCTGGCCATGGAAATTCACAGCTAAGAGATGTGTTGGGGTTTTTGGTGGGTTTAGTTTCCTTCTGTGCATATGTGTGGATCTTTTCTAGTTTGTTTGTTGTGTCCTTCAGCTTGTATGCCCTTCTGAAGTACTACTAGCTGCTTCCTATCACCAAAATAAAATGCTTACCTCTTGCCCATCTATGGTAATATCCAGAAAGGTACATCATTTGTACTGGGATAGTTTAACTGGACTGCTTTTAGCATATTTCTGAGTGGGTGCTGAATATGCAGGCATATGCAATGCCCCCTTTGGTGAAAAGCCTTTATTAAAGAAATAAGTGTCCTTTGTGTTTTGGAATGGGGTCTTCAGAAGACAGTATGTGAGATCAGCTCCCATACCCTGAAAAGCTAGTCATTGTGATTTATAGTTAAGCTTAAATTTGGTAAGTGAACTTTCTTCCATGTGCATCGTATTCACTATTCTACTTTGCCTCACTTCTGCCGCAAACACCCTTCTAGTAAAAAGGATGCTTCATCTTTCCTGTGTCTTACGCTGAAGAACCCAAAAACCTTAACTGCAGTCAGTGCTGAGCAGTATCCTGACTGTGTGTACTTCTCTGTTTGTTGTGAATGATCTTATGGACTTTGTTAGATATTAAACATCCAAAAAACTCATGTGGGTATCTGCCTCCTGGCTTGGAACAACTGTGGGCTGAGGAATGACTCAGATTAATTCTCCTCTGTTCCAAAGGTTGCTCATATCCAGGATGAAGGACACTACATGTGTGACTAAGGAGCATGTGATTAAGATTTCATTAAGGAAAATAGGGTACCTATAAAAAAGAGGGGAATCAAGTCACAGGCAGAGTACTTAGAAGTTTCTGGAGCAGGAAGGAAGCAGGCTGTGAAAGAACTTGCAGGGATGCTTAAGGGGCAACTCTGAGAGGAACCAGCTTGTTGCTTTGGTTTGACAAGTCCTGGTTTGAGTGCTGAAAACAAAATGCGTTTAACCTTCCTTAGCAGCGGGCTGTATCACTTGAGATGGCTTTATTTTTCTAAATCTGTAAGTTTCCATAGTCCATTACACTGATATTGGTAGCTTTTATGGATTTTTATGCCCAATAAACTTGTGCAGTTAATGAATAGTGTTGCCATAGAATTTTAATTGCATTTCTTATTACATCTTATGACTGCAGCTTCATGAAATTAAATCCATCATTAACGAAAAAGCTTTATTGACTGTCAACTATAGGGAATGGGGAAAAGCATGTGTGGCGGAGGTAGAGTTGGACAGTGAACATGCTGAAATGCAAAGAGTTCATCTGATTGCCAGCGGCTGAGCTAAACCCCAAGGTATGTATACAAATGCCTTTACTAAATGACGCTCTGTTGGACTGTGCCATGCAGTCTTCTCTGAGGCTGAGTCTGTGGATGTTACTCCTTAGCAGCTGTATTTGGGAGCCTGGTTAAGAATCCCTTTTCAAAACAGCATGGTCTTTCTCACCATGTGGATGCCAGGCAGCCATGAGTGCTCTGTTGCACATAGCCTGTACAGAAAGGGGCTCTGAAGCCAGAAAGAGAACCAAGACATTCACCTCTGCCGTTCAAGGTGATGTATAAAACTGTGTGTGTGCTTCACCAGGCCAGTGTGCAGCCTAAAAGCCACCTTGGGCTCCTGCTGTGCCCTGTGCATTGGTGACAAGCAGTCAAGTGAAAGGACTTGAGCATGGAAAGCTTTTGTGGGCCTGGTTTTAGTCAGAGTTTTTTGTTCCGCATGTGCACTGTGGAAGCCTGTTACCATGAGTCATGATCACTATTCTAAGGGCAGAATAGGAAAATTGCAGTGCAGTCTGCAGCCCTACTGCAGATACAGAGCCTGCAGCCAGGATTCTTCCTCAGTGGTGAGAGCTGGAAAAACAAGCCCATTAGACCTCAGCCATTTTGTTCCTTAAGGAAATGAAAGCTGCTTGGTAAGGCAACAGCAGAATAAAAGATGTATATAAAAAAACCCCTTAAGAGATTAGACAAGCTAAACTCTGCCACTTACAGACTATCTTTAAATCAAAGACAAGAGGAGGGGGGAAAAGTCTGAACTCTCGTGTGAAATGCAGTCAGCTTAGCCAAGTCAACAGGGAGCTCTGTTCTTCCTGTTAAAAGATTCAGGCTTGTCTTGGGGATGTTTGATTGCAGAGAACATGCAGTCAGTTTCATTGGCAGGTAACACAGTTTCTCAATTACAATGAGCTCTTCCTTCCAAGGCATTTTAATTTTTACAGCTCGAGTGATCTGAGAGTGCCAAAATAATCAGGGCTTTGCATTTCATGTTCTTGCCATATATAGCATAGGATCTGATTGTTAATCCCTCATGGAGGAATAGTTTAATTAAAGCTGTGTATCAGTGAAGAGATAATTGTAATGTCCTTTGAGTGGCTGGTCCTAATTTACGCCATGTATAGCCTGATATAGTCATCTATAATGTATCAAAGGTCCATGCTAGGTTTTAATGCAAAGCCGTGTAAGATAAATGAAGAGTACATGTGGCAGGTGCTCAGTACATGCATTTAGATTAAGCCCTGCTCATTGAGGTGATGATTAGATGAGTTATGTCAGGGAATTGTAACTGCTTCAGTGCATGAGGAAAAGGTTATTTCTAAGAGCTCATTTTAGCAGCATAACTGGTACATAATTCAGATCCCAAACGCTAAATCAGAAAGGAGAGCAGGAAGGGTGCAGGGTGCAGATGCTGAGCCATGTGAACCATACACACACAGAAATGAAACAGGCATTCTAGGGCAAAATTGATGCTAAAAAGCTATTCAAGAAATACATTCTGGTTAGCTTCAAACACCCAGCAGCAATATTTAACTACATCTAAAGTGAGGTTAGGGTGTGATTTCCTCAGAAATAGGGTCTCAGTCATAGTTCATCTGCTTTCCCTGTGCCTCTATATACCCAGGGACATGCAGGTCAGATCTATCAGAGAAAGGTGGAAGTGCAAGGCTTGTTTTCCTCAAACAGTTTTATTAGCAGGAGAATCATTGTGTTTATGAAACTGGCAGAACTTCTGATAGAGATAGTTGGGACTTGTATCTTCAGCACTGCAGCAAGTTTGTAAAGAAAATATGCACCCATGGGTTTATTAACTCTCCATAAATATGAGACCTTCTTTTCTGCGTTGTTTCTCCAACTGGGCTTGGACAAACACTGGATCAGAGGATTCAGTGAGCACTAATGGGCTATGGCCTACTCATACAGATCATGGGTGCTGGTGCTTGAAGAGGATGAGGCAGTTCTAAAAAGAAGAGAACCTACAGGCAGAGGAGAGACTTCACAGCAAGGATTCCTGAACGGAAGATGGGATGACAGTGGAACGAGAGCTGTGCATATTTAATGAAATACTGTTGGATCTGTTCAGCCTGTATTTTTGTTTTATGTCCACAAATAAAACAGCGCAGCTTGGAAATACCAGACTCTGGCAGTTGTTGCCCTCTGCACACCCTTATTCCTGTGAACATACTCAAAATGTCAAGAGCACGCTGTTAGGTGTTCACAGGAGCTGCTCTTTCCAGAAAGTGGTTTTGTTTGGGGGTGTTTTTTGTTCCTTTTTTCTTGTTTTTTCCCTTCCCCAGCAAGTGCAGTACCCTGCTGTGAGGTTTTGCAGCCACATTTGCTGCATTAACCATTTTCACACCTTCTCTTAAAGATCAGTTGGGTTCATGGCCCCTGTTATTCCAAGTGCAGCAGAAAAAAGGCTAAAGTGGGAGAAGAGTGAGCTGTAATTCAATGGGACGACTCTCAGCAGGTAAAAATGGAGCAATGGAGTGCTGTAAGGATCCCAGCTTTACATCTAACATACCTGAGAGGGGATGTGCTTCCATGTGCTGTACCTTCTTGTAGCCAGGAATGGAAAACTCCACAGAAGACACCCAGCACTATCTAGTAGGTTTGTGATATTGGGTGTATCTAAGCATGACGAGAACACATGAGAATGCTGGAGGGTCCCAGAGTGTTTCTTACTGGGATTTTTTTCACAATAGCAATATCTACTACATCTAATCTTGTGCAGTCTATTAAATCTTGCAGTCAAGACAAATGCCCTGTGACAAGAGACTGATCTTTTGTGTCTTGCTCCAACCTCACAAAACAGAAGGCTTCCCTCAAATAAGGCTCTTGGAGGGGAACGGTGAAGCGATTGTATTATTTCTTCCTGTTACGAGAAGGCTTAACAGGCCGTGCAATAAAAGACATAACATTCAGTTGACCTTTTGCTTATCTATAAACATAAAATGAGATACACAGACCCCAATTCACCAAGGAGCTATTTCTGAGAAATTTATTTCCTTTTACTAGCCATAAAAATAAATTGCTCAGCACAAAGAATAGGCACAAGAATAGCTCTACTAGCCTATAATAAGATTATTATGAAGGAGATGTTTTTCCTTGGGCAATCACAGCCAGCCAATGTGTTATCATAGTCTTATCTCTCCAAATTGCTAGGCATAGATTAGTGTTCTAGGGAGATTTTATATGTTACACTGGCCTTCTGTAACATTCTACAGCCCATGTACCCAGAACAGGCTGGATTCAGGGACTGACTTCTCTTCTTTGAAGGATGGATTTTATTATTTTCCCTCTGCGCTACTTTTAAGCCAGATTTAAAAAGTCTTTCACGAAGCTCTTAAAGAAGAAAAAAAAAAAGGTAATTTTTACATGTCATATCAGCCTGTTTGGACAAAGCCAAGCAAAATTGTTCTGAAAGGCAGTGGGAGGATAAGGCAATAAGTCAGAGTTTATCGAGGCCATTTCTCTTTGTGGAGCCTAAGACAATGAGGCTAGCTATTCATCTTGTCAGGGTTGTAACTGAAGAAGTTGGCTCATTCACTTCCATGCTTTCATTCTGGTTTTGCTATTAAATTCATAGTGGAAAATTCTCCTAAAGAAAAAAATATCCCTCCTAAAAGCTCATTGCCCCATTGTGATTAGAAGTCAGGAATTATCAGGGTAATGGTTTTTGTGCTCAACTGTGTCTTGATGTGTCATGTACTGATGGAGATGCTGAGAAGGAGCAGGCCGGTGAATTCTAGAGTTAGGGGATGGATTCTCTTTTCAGTGCAGTTATGCCCTGTTCTCCCTGCCTTTGCTTCCCATCATCTTTTCTCATCTGGTTAGTTACAAAATTCTTACAGCAGAGGCTGTTCCTCAAAGTCTTTTTGCAGAGAGTACAGCTCAAGAAGTGCAATGTCAGATGAAACTGCTCTGAAGGGTCTCTCAGTGCTTCTTCACCTAAGTCACATTTAGCATCATGTCTTCCTCCTGGTAAAGTTTGCAACCCAGATTTGCCTTGTTACAAGAATACCATGTCCAGTATCCCCGTGAAGAAAGAAGAAGGCAACATGTCCTGTCTTAGTAGCTGTTCCTCTGACTAGCAAAGAGTAGTGGAAGAACTGGGGAGGGAAAGTGATGAGTGTGTTTGGCTCAAGAGCCAATGTGCTTTGGTACAAACATCTGTGGGGTCTCTTTTTGCTCATATCAAGACAGGGAAGCACTAAATGGAATACATTTACTTCAGATCTATTCAGGTCATCATTTTATGCTTTCTGAATATTTATTGGTTGCAAACATATAGGAGCTTAAATCATTATGTAAGAGTGATTAGTTCATTATATTGTGAAATTTCAAAAGTGTTCTCTGTTCTCACATGGTACTAATTAGGAAACAGGGATTGAGTAAAATCTGCATGAAATGTGTTTAGAACCATGGTTCTTAAATGGTTTCACTTGGTTTCTTGGTCCCTATATATCTATTCCAGGGTAAATAGTGCAAACCTCATTTCCTGTTTGATGGTCCCTGAGGTTAGACTACTCATAGTGCTGTGTGCGGCAGCAGCAAAATATATACGTGTGTGTGTAAAATTCAGATGCATTTTGAAAAGGACTGAAGTTCTATTCTCTCTGGATGTGCTGTGATGTAGTTGCATTAGCGTGGACATTGTGGGTGGGTAGGGTGTCCCTGCATCCCCCATCACTGAGGCAGGGTGGCAGGCTGATGAGTCTCAGTTGCTCCCCATCTTCTCTCTAAGATAAACAGCTTGGAAAGCCCTATACAGGGCCTGGGAGGGACCTGGGTGCTCTAAAATTACCCTTTGACAAGCAGTTTGGGAGCTGGCTGTGACTTTAACAACCAGCTTGACTACACTGCCTCCAATGGAGATCTGGATGAGGAGCCTATATTTGGCAGGAAGGCTTTATAATGGTACAGATTAACCTGGTAAGATGCTGAAGTAATTTTCATATTAGGAATCTGGCTTTGCTTTGCGTGAGTGCAGCATGTCTGCATTTGGGATTTCTGAGGGGAGTGTTCTTAATTAGACCAAAGCTCATGCAGATCGATGTCTCTACAGTTAACCACTTATTTTTACCGTAAGAGTGCTTAAAGAGCATGTCCCATTGCTTTTAAATCACTCCAGAGTTCATGCTGAAGAAACAAAGTCAGTCTTGGAATGAAAGATGACTGATATAGGTGATCTCTTGCTGCTAGATGGGGTCACCTCAGTCCAGGCATTGAAGAAGGAATTGTGGCCAACTCATACTTTCTTTCCTGTTTGCATCATTCTCTCTTACTCATGCATGCATATTCAGCTCCCATATATTTGGGATCCAAAAGGACTTTAAGTCCTTTGCACAGGGACCCTTTTGCTCAGCTCTGTATTGATGGATCATAAAAGTAACACAGAGCTGTGCAAATGGACTATGATTGACCAAGGATCCGGCCTGTGGTGCCCACAAATCCAGCTAGTTTCCTGCCTTTGCATCTCTCCCCCTCTCCCCTCCTGCGGTAAATAACCTCTAAAACAAACACGCATTTTGAAGCATTATGTCACTTTTGGGCAGCAGCCAGGGGATAAGGTTAGCACCATTGTCATCTGAATGAGCATGAGCTGTCTCTTTGATGAATGATATTGGATCCTCTGGACTTTTTCTTTTTTAAATGTGTCTGTATATTTTTGGATACAAATGTCCCCAGATAGCCTCAGGACAGGGGGAGAACAGGGAGAGGGGTGAAGAGAGAGTGATAAGGAAGCTTTGCAGTCAGCTTATTTTCTCCTGTCTTCACCTTTGCTGGGTAAAAGATAAAACTCCAAGGTGTGACACAAAGGCTCCTTGACCAGCTGGGTCTCTTTTGTGCCCTCTGTGCCAAGAGAAAGACCAAAACATATATAGAACAATTAACATCACTTGACTTGTCAATCTTTTATCCTCCTTGTGAATTTTTCATCCTTATTTAGCTCCTCTTCTCTTTCAAATACCAAAGATAATGTTATGATTTCCAGTTTGTCAGGACTGAGGTTTTGAGCCCCAGCTGGACAGCTGCTGATGAGTTGCTGTGCAAGCCCATGGTGCCTGCACTCTCTAAGCTTCTTTCCTTATTTCTTTTTTATCTATTTGTCTGGTTCTCATCTGCCTTGACTAGCCTCTGCCACAGACCCTAGGATAGGGCCTGCCCATTCTGTGTTGTGTATTTTGTACAGTACCTATTGCCATTTCTCACAACTGTGAGATCTCAGATTTGGAGAAAGCAAATAACTTCATTCACAACTCTAAATAGTTTCCCTTACAAATGTCAAGATGTCCTTTCAAGAGGTTCTCAGAAGAACAAATTCTGTTCTTTTTGGGATAAGTGAACTGTGGCTGAACTTGGTAGGCTGGTTGGGTTTTTTGTCTGATATTTTTTTCCCCCCAGACTCTTAAAAAAAAAAAAAAAAAAGGTTTTAATTTGGAAAAACAAAACAAAAGAAGTAACTAATCTGTTGGAAATTATTTTAGTTGCATATTTCATTGCTTAATCCAATGTGCTGTGAAGCAAAGACAAATGCTGTCACCAGAAACAGCATGAGATTACTTTGTGATCTTAACCCTCTGTACCCTCAGCTTGAGCATCTGTGACTTCACCCACTGTGATTCATTAAAGAGATTATGTATTAAAATAGACATGCCTTTTGTTACCTGAGACCTAGAAAAAATCCTCATTGCTATGTCCTGATAACAGCCTATATTGGTTTCACCATTTTTTTTAACCCATCCCCACCTATTGTGTTCACTTCATATTGCTTCTCTTGGGATGGGGACAAGGATCCTTATTTCTACCTACATTTACATAATGCCCAGAGCAATTTATTATATTTTTAGGGCTATTTATATAATGCTAGGGTGCCAGCACTGCAATGTTGGGGGAAAAAAGAGATTTGAGGCAGTAGACTTTCCTTTAGCATAGCTGCTTCACTGTAACCCCTGCATTAGGTGATACCATAGAAATCATTAATTCCCAGTGCTACTGGAGCTAGAGTGAAAATCAGCCTCTCATCTTCTTATGAAGCAATTTCCTTCTTTTCTCTCTATGGGGAATTTCATAAGCTTTTATTCTTTTAAAGGGAGTTTTGGCTTTTGGAAAGGAGAGAAGACAGTTCCTTAAAGCATTGAGGAGGAATATGAAGCTCATGACAGCATTGGGATCACTGTAGTCTTCCCATTGTCTGACCGCTCACCTGGGTCTTTTAATTCTCTCTTTCCAATTTATTTCCTTACATAATAATGACCCAAAGGAGGGTCATCATGTTGCAAACACCATTTGGCTGAATTTTGATGAGGGATTTGAATCACTCTGACAAATGGGAACTTTCTACATGGCTGGTTGTAGATGTGGGGGGATGAGACGTCTTGCGCAGAGCATGCCTGGCCCATGCTTTGTCCTGAAGGTCTTTATACCTGAGCTGACATATGCATGAAGAATTTAGCAATATTAAGGTTGGATGATAGAGTGATGGAAGGGAGGACTACAGGGAATGGTAGCTTTCAGCAAAGTGCAGTTCAGATAATTTGAGCAATTACAAGCAAATATTGCACTTACTTATGCTACTCCCTTCTCTCTTTTCCCTTTCCTTTTCTATCGCCTCCTTCTCCTTCTCATACCCAAGTTCTCTGCATGCATTTGGAGTACTTGGGCTGATGGGGATAGTTAGGGTGTAGTTGTAATGTACAGTTTGTGCTTCCCAGGGCTTTTCAAAGGGCTTTGAAAAGCCCTGGTGTAGTTTCAGCTTCTGCTGAAGGTTGGCCAAGCCCAAGGAGAGATAGTGGTGGGCTGGCAGTGCTGTTTTAATCTGGTATTACCTGGTACACCTTCAGATTCAGAGTATCTGACTTTCAGCTGTGTCACGGACCTCTCAGGCCACTTGGCACTCCCACAGTTAGGGAGGAAAAATGCTCATCTGAATGTTTAAGGAATTAAAAGTACTATTACAGAACCAATTAGTATTATCTTGTATGTCTTTACCAACTAAGACAAATGCATCCTGCCTTTGTGCTGGAAAAGAAGCTCACTCGGGAATCCTTATGCAAAATGACATTGCCTGTTTATGACCTTGTGTGCATTTTCATGAGGCTCTCAGCATGCTGGAGGACTGTCAGCATCCTGGGATATGTTTTAAATTAGTGCCCGAGGGGGAAATGAGATTGAGTTGTGCACCACATACCCAACTCGGCTGAACTTTCTTCTTATGCTTTTTATTAAAGTTGTATATCATCAGGAGAGTGTGAAAGTCATATTAGAGAAGGGAAATCATCTCCCCTGCACCCTGGCCTGTCATTTTATTTTGCATAATAACATATGAAAATGAACTGGCCACTTCTAATACTGAAGGACAGCCTGGGAGAGCAAGAGCCTTCTGAGGATTTTATCATAGAACAGCCTTAGATGGCACATCTGGTTTGCTTTAAGCATCTCTGTGTATTGGGACAAAAGCAGCAGGGGATGGGGCGGGAATGCTTGATTTGAAATCTCTTGCAAAGTTTGAATCAACTGTTTATAACGAGAACAATGGTCTTGGGAAAACTGCAACCAGGAGACAAAGCATCCGAGCATTTGAGTCACTAATGTGGAAATTTCTGTTGGGTTTCTTCACCTGCTTTACTTCCCTGTTCCCTTCTAAAGGGCAAATCCATGTGAATGCTGCTGTGGAGATAGGATTTGCATATGCGGAATAGCTGAAGACGCCTGATATTCAAATCAGACTCCTTCGCTCCACTGCAGTCTCTCATTAAAATACATCCACATGCAAACCCCAGCTGTCTAAATCACTCTTAATTATCTAATTATTCACCTAGTGCCAGGGATTGCTTAGTAATTTGGTGTGGTTGTGGTGAGCAGAAAATAGATGCAGGCTACTTCTATGGTGCAGGAGTCATGAAGCTCAGGGGATTTACAGCACCTGAGGCTTCACCCAAGTCTTTTGAAATGGCAAGATAGGTACTGTTTGTAGTTTGAATTACATACCTGCTCTGACATATGTTTGGAATAAGACTTTATTTCAGTCACCACCCATGTTTCTGGACCTTAAATTGAAGAATGAAGCAGTAAAGCAGAGTGAAAACAAAGTGCTCCATGGGACTGAGGTACCACACTAGATGGAGTCAGTATCCAAGGGACATGAGCAGAGGCCCTCAGGAGGTCTGTAATCCTGTGAGGAATTCAGTAAGGGACTGAGACACCAACCATTGGACAAACCTTCTGGGTGTGCAACTATAAAATACACTTTTTCTCTCTGTCAACAAGCTCATCAGAAAACTCTCAGAATTGTTTACTTGGATTGCTTGGTGCTTCCCTGAGAGCACAGATTTAATACTGCTAAAAGTCAAATAAGATGCAAATCTATTTTGCACATAGTTAAATAGTTGCTCTGTTCTTTTCAGCTTTGTGTTACCAGTACAGCACAGCCTTGTAAACTGCTCTTTTACATTGGAAATCCTAAGGAAAGAAAACAATTAATTAAACCTCAGAGCTAATTGGAATCAATACTTAATATTTTTAGTTCTCAGAATTAATTGAGAAATGATGTATCGCTAGTTTGATGGTGAAATACAGATGGATATCTCAGATTCTTCCTCTAGGGTGTCATTCCTGTTGACTTACTGGCTGGCTCCAGATTTTTGCTTTCTCTCCTTTCTGTGTTCCAATTCTCTTGCTTTAAATCCCACATCAAATGTTTGATAATTTAATTATCGAAATATAGGGGTAAATTAGAAAAACTGCAAGGCACGATGTGTTGTTTATTTACTGAAAGGTATAAGGAGTTTTAAAATGGACCATTGGAAAAGATTTCATGTCATTGTTCTCTGATTTAGCTGATCATTTCATTTCCAGTCCAGGCAGAAAAGGAAAATGTATCTTTACTTGATTCTCACAGAATCACACAGGAGTGTCTATTGTAATTAAGTGCTTTAAATTGCAGCTGGGGGTTCTCCTGGGGGTTTCATAAGTGCAGAAGGAGTTCAGACCCTGAGTACCTGTTGATGTCCTGCTGATTTTCTGAAATAACAATTCTCCCTATACTATGTAAAACTTGTATTGTGCTAATTGAGTTATGTGTTAGCCTGGCTGTGAGCACCTCCAGCTATTGTTCCTAAAGGTCACCCACAGGCCCTATCATCAGCCTCAAATCATCTCTGCTATAGCAGGCGAGTGATACTCTGGCTTGATAAGCAGCAATACAGTTTTGGTCAAGCCGGCTTATGCTGTGGTTTAATACACCTAAATATACCCATGCACTCAGTAGGGCTGACTCATACAGCACGGAATATTTCCACTAATAAACACTAATAATAACCAGGTGCAAAGTACCTGCCCTTGCTCATGGCAATGTGGATGGCCAGGCTGAGGACCAAGCAGGGCTCTGGTTGGTGAAGGTGCCCTAATGACATAGACCCAGCAGGCTGCATTCAAGTATGAGTAAAAGTAAGCTGTTGGTGTTAATGCTGTATAGAAATTAACACTTAGACACATTCCGGTAGTGTATTGACACCTACAATTTCTGTCTCTGGTATCCAGGAGTAGTCAAAGGATTATTTCACAGTTGGGATAGTCATTTTACAAGCATAGTAGGGACTCTAGAAAATGTTTTGTCATTTCCTCTCCCCTCAGCTTCTTTCCAGAGAAACAGGCATGCACAGAACCCTGTTTATGATACTCACATTAATAACTGAACGTATGTGTAGGTGTAATGATTGCAAATAAACACGTCTTAAAACAAGACCTATCTTCCTTCCCTGAACTGGCATGCTCCCAAATGAACTCAAATCTCAAATTCCCTCATGCTGAATTCAGGTTGGGTTTTTTTTCCATGTGTGAAAACTGATGACCTCACATGCCCTCCACATGGAGTAAGGAGAATGGTAAATGCATTTGGTGGTAGTGTGAGTGCTGTTATTAGCAAGATACAGTCAGCAGGAAAGGCATACGTGCAACTGGCTATTTGTGTTCATACTGACTTTCCTTGTGCTGTCTCAGGAAGACTGTAAATGAACAGCAACAGAAATCTCTCTTTTTCTGTATCTGTTCAGATAGCAGTAAGCAGTAAGGTGCTCCCTCTAGTATAGATGTTTGCATAACATTGTGACCCAGGGCAGCATCCACTTTTCAGTCATTCTGAACCTGTAAGCAAATATTACCAATCCTGGTCTATCTGGAAGTTGATAGTAACTCCTGTTGTAAGCTAGGAGTTGCTTTGTGATTGACTCTAAGTTGAAAGACTGCACTTTGGAGACGGGTTCAGCTAAGTACTCTGAGTTGTATTTTTCTCACCATAAATGTCCTTCTCGTGGCACACTCTCATTGCTGTTGTGAGGATTTCTTGGTTATGTGAGCTCTGTGGCAAAGAGAAATATTTAGGTGATCCCCTTGGCAGTGCCGGGAATGAACAGTGATTGGATCTAATTTTTTGCTATTTTAAACACATTTTCTTCTTTGAGCTGCTTGAAATACTTGTAACTTTCTTTAGTTCTCATTAAAAAAGCTCTCTGAATCTTACAGCTTTAAGCATTGTGAAAAAGGTTCCAAATCTGTATACTGCTGGATAAAAACCAAATCACTCCTCCTTTCTTTTCCTTATCAATATTAAAAAGAGATTAAAGAATAAAAAAAATCATTCAGAGATAAATTTAACTAATGTGTTTTCTAGGTTGAAAATAGAATAGATGGAAGACTTTCTGCCTAATTTAGTAACTACCACTCAAGATACAACTTGGAAAGAACTTTCTAAAGCTGGAAAGTAATTCTAATGACATTTGTAACTGGGGAAGCATATGCTTCTCTTTCGTGCTTTGATTAATATTCTCTATCATATTAGACAGCTTAAAGACTGAAGGAATACTTTATCACCATGTTTTGCCATTCCTTTAATGCAAACCAACATCTTTCTGTAAAATGAAGAAGTAAATTGGCCAGGAAAGGACTCTGGGCTTTTTCTGACCTGTGTGATGCAAAGCAGACTCTAGTAATACTCCTTTGTGCAATGAGCTGTGTGTCCACACAGTTAAACCTGAGGCAATGCACATCTATGATGACAGCCATATTTCTGTGGGTAAATGTAAAACATTTCTCTATGTTTTACTCCTTTTTGCAAGAGTTGTGAAGTAAGGGGTGATTTTGTCTAAGCTTCTGGGACAAAGCAAATGAAAGGAAGAACAAACGAAGAGAACTCATTGGGGAGTTTGCTTGCAGCCTGAGAAAGCTTCTAGCACAGGTCTAAGAGCTGAAATAAGATTTTAGCATAAGTCTGTCTTTCAATTGTATCCAAGCCCCCAAGAGACTCAAAGATGTAGGAATCTGCGCATGGGTCTCTATATCTGGAAGTGAACATGGGGTGATGAATTATTCACGGGTTATCTACTTGTGCTCAGGATTTTCTCTTCATACTTCAGGAGCACAAAAAAGGGGGAAAAAAACTTGTGTCATTCCTGCCTTTTAATTTAGAAAGGGATTGCTTGTAGTGCTGTGGGCAAAGTCATCCGGATGCACTGGCAGGGTTTGGAGGATGGGGTCTTGAAGCCATGGCAGGCTGTAGTACTGTAATTTTATTCCATTTTTAGGCAATGTGCAAGAAGCCAGAGAAAAATCTGTGTGATAAAGACACCTGCTTGGCATTTGAAAACCCACCAGTTTTTCAAACCTTTTGAAGTGATGCTCAGCTTTTTCAAGTCCATAAAGAGCTGTAAAAGGGGTCTAAAAACCACATTTCTAGGGCTCTCACTGGTCCCTTTGCTTTAATGCACTTTGCTCTATGCACTTAAGTGAGAAACTTGTTTTAGGCCGGGGAGTGGCTGGAAAAATTACATCAATATTGTATAGCCCCTAAAGAGATCCTGTGGATCCAGTGGGCAGCTAAGGTGAAGGAGGGCAGATGTTCGATCTTATCTTGCAGTACAAAATATCCTGGGTCTTTCTAAATTAACTGGCAAAGGCTGATCGGCCTCAGCTGATGACAAAGTGCAGATTGCATTTTCTTAGTGTTTATGATCACAGCACAAATCAAAAGCACTGTTCCACGCCAATGCTCTCAGTACAAGTGACACTTTAAAAGGTCATGGCTGTGGAGTTTGTGTTCATTTCAATATATCAGTCTTGTAAAATTGTTGCTTTCTTGCCTTCTCACTGTTAGCTTGGCTATGTATTTGTTATTCCTTTTATTTATTTTCTTCTTTGTCAATCATCTCCTAATAAGGCATTGAAAATATCCAAAGCAAATGACTGAACAACAGCCTTTCTTGGTTCTGTTTAAACTCTGCATTTTTCATCCTTACAGTTTAATCTCGGTTAAAGGGAAAACACTTGAGCTGGTACACTGGGATCTGGATTTCTCTAGTATTCAATAGCATTCTAATCTTTCTTAGAGGTGAGAGGTCCAGAGCAGAAGTAGAGTGGTTCTAGGACTAGGACTGGGACTTAACCTTTGCTTATTCTGGCATACTGAAAGGCACAAGGGAAATGCCTTCTTCCCTCATACTTGGTAGCTGGCATTTGTTTTGCAGAGGGAGTCCTGCCTGCAGAAATCCTCCCTATGTGTCAGCTGAAACATCAGGGACTGTTTGAAACAGAGGATGTTTGAGTTTAGGAGGTGCATCATTAATGAACATGAGTTGTTTTGCTGTTGGGAAGGGTAAAGAAAAAATGTGGCTTAAGGATGGACTGTTTTTTTCTCTGCTCTGGAAGTGTTGGTCTTGTCCAAGTGAAAGTTACTGAGTTCACTGTGGCTTTTCCTCGCAGAACAGAAGGTGGGCTTGTTGCTTGGGATGCAGGTCATGTTTCTTCCATCTCTGGACCTCCCTTCTTTTGAATTGGGTTCCCACTTATGGTCCTTCAGGACCATAGGTAGGTGTTGCTCAAAGATCTGCAAAAGGGCTCAGCAATTGCATCTTCCAAAGCCTCTTGAACACAAGGGATGGAGCAAGGGTTATTGGAAGGTGTGTGAGTGTCTGAGAAAAACATGTCTGTGAGGAGAGTGAATATCTGGACTGTCCTGACCCCTGTGGCTCTGGGTCAGTGTAAGCCCACCAAGAGAAGGGGGCACTGATTTTACCGTACTAGTCTTTGGTACCCCACACAAATCATGTTTGATGTGATTGTGAACAAAGGATTTGAATCACATCCTAAGATACAGTGCTAAATGATTCCTTGTGCTTCAAGTGATAAACTTAACAAAGGGGAGAGTTAAGACATTAACAATACAGGGAAAGAGGGCAGCAGGATCACATTTCAAGGAGATCTTGTGTGGCTGATATTTCTCTCCCTGTTGCCTGTGCCGAGAAATGTGTTGGTCAGCATGAGCCAGTACAGCTGATTCCAAGCCAAAGGCTAAATAAAACTAAGATGTCTGATAACCCTAAATAACATCAAGGTGCCAGATCCCAGGTGTAGTGTAAAGGAAAGCCAGATAGACTGCACAGAGAAGCCAAGATTTCTCTCATGTCAGTTGGGGCTAATTAGATTCAGTTGTCATTGTGTGGCATTGAGCTGGATGCAGCATGCCAAAAACTTTTATCCCCAGCTTTAAAGCACTAAATGACCAAAACACCAGTCAGAGGAAGTATAAGTATTTCGGGGATGAATGCCACAACACCCACAGTTTCATTTTAAAGGTAGGAATAATGTATTTGAAGACACACTGTGTGAGCCTTTGACTCCGTGAAAGACTAGTGAGGGCCAGGGAGGCAGAACCTGCTATGACTTCTTTATGATGAGAGCTAGGAAGGACCATTATAACATCTGAAACACCTCTAAAGTGTGTCAGATTCAGTGTTTGAAGAAAGGCTCAGAAGACGCTTGACCTCAAATTTCTAAATGCGCTGAATGAACAGATCTTCTCCAAAAGTTTTTAGTTGTAAGCTAAAGGAATCATAAAGACAAGAAAATATTGATTCCTTGTTGTAGTAAGCCATGCAGAAAGTGTCAAACACAAAGCATTTGAAAAGGAAAAGCAAGTTAACAGCTGGTTCTATGCTCATGCTTGGTCAGTCCTGCTTACGTGTGAGCAATGCTGGGGATACGCACTATTATACTACCAACCTTTTTACCCCTAACCTGGGAAACTCCAGGTTTGGATATGTACTTCATCTGTTTGTAAAGCACTAATTCAACCCTCCTTAGGCAACCCTAGGGAAACATCCATTTACATGCCTGGTTGAGTGCTGGAAGCCGTGAAAAGGCGACTGTGTTTAGTGTTTTGCTGTGTCCCCC